>JAPZIH010001284.1:0-35000 GCA_027410445.1 Discoglossus pictus
GAGTGAGAGGAGGGGGGAAGAGACACAGGGGAGGGAGAGGAGGGGAGAAGAGACAGAGGGGGAGAGAGACAAAGAGGAGGGGGAGACACACAGGGGAGGAAGGGGGAGAGACACTGGGGGGAAGAGACACAGGGGAGAGAGAGGGGGCAAAGAGACACATGGGAGGGAGAGAAACAGGGGAGGGAGAGGGGCAGAAAAAGAGACACAGGGGATGGGGGTAAGACACAGGGAGGAAGTAGACGGGGGAGAGGCCCGTGATTAGCGCCAAAGGATCTCATCACAAGGCCAGCAAGGTAGAGCTGGGTTTGCTATGAGCACCAAAGGGGCTCATTGCGATGCAGGTAGGTTAGAGGGGGGGGGGGGGGGGCGCAAGGTGTGGCAAACACCATTACCAGGCTTCAAATTTTATTGCCGTTGTTTTTGAGGCGCTCATTGCGAGGCCCGTAAAGTAGATAGGGGAGAGGCTCCCAATGAGCGCCAAAGGCGCTCACCGCTGGGCTCAGATTGTGTGGCAAACAGTAGTGCCAGGCTTAAAATTGTATTGCCGTCATTTTTGACGGGCAAGTCGCTAGTGTAATATAATGATAATAATTACTCCCTGCGTCTGGACTACTTACAAGATAAATCGCCCTCTCACAGGGGGTAACCGGCCACTGAACCCGGAGCAGACGTGTTTCCTTTCAATCACAATTAATCTCTTCTATTCTCCTATATATAATACACCTGTTAGGGAAATATCTCGCTTTATATTGCCCCTCATATTGCTAAGAATCAGAACAGCCATTTTGCCCTTCGAATTCTCCCAAAGGCGCTCATTGCACTTAATAAAAATACCCTTTTAGTTATTTACTGTTCGTTATACGCCGCATGATTGTAGATGATGAGTTACAAATATTCCAGCCGTGCGAATCACGCACTGAATACAAATATCATTTATTAATTAAACAGATTCATATTTTGTTCAGATCTCACTGATTATAAAATGATAAATTATAAGATTAGATTTATGGCAATAAGCACATTGCAAGGTACCAAGTCGGTAGCTGCATAGCGAGGCCGGGGGATCAGCAGCGAGTATGTTTTACATATAATACGCCATTGCTATGGGGCGAGTGGGTCCACGGCTTAAGGAATATGGTGATGGGCTGCGGGTTATGCATCGCGGGTTATTATATCTAACATGCAATGCCTTAGATAATCTCCTGATGTAAGAGTGCACCCAGACAATGCCAAGAAAACATTCCCCAGACCATAACGCTGCTGCCACCAGCTTGTGTTCTTCCAATCTATAGAGCAGAAAGTGCAACCCTTTGCCAATCAGAAGAGGTCCAATTTCAGTTCTGTCGTGCAAATTGAAGACATTTTGGACAATGAGCGCAGTGACCCAGTGCAGTGACTAGACATTGGCTTCGGGCCCCATATGCAACCGGGTCGCTGTACTGACATTTTAGACACATGTCCGGTAGCCCCTTGTTTGGTTGGTAAGTTGCTGAACTATAGCGTGGCGGTTGACCCTCACACACATTCACCCCCGACCTTCACCTCTGACATCGTTGGCACAGGGTGCTCTGCGTGCCATTTATTTGCAATGGTGCCATTTTTCCAGTCACGGTACACAGCAGCACTCAAACGGTTCACAAACTGCGCTGTTTCAGAAATAACGCCACCCTTGGCCCAGAAGCCAATGATCATCCCCCTTTCAAAGTCAGATAAATTGAACATTTGACCCATGACAGCAATGGTTGATATGTTTGCAGAATGGCTACATGTCACCTTATATACCCACCAAGCCAGCTCACACATTGGCTGCGCGCTGCTGACATCAAAAGTAGGCGATGGTCATCTCAACACAGTATATACAGTGCCTGCAAAAGTATTCACCCCCCGTGACTTTTTACCTATTTTGTTACATTACAGCCTTAAGTCCAATGTCTTGTTAATCTGATTTTTATGTGGCGGATCAGAACACAATAGTCTAAGTTGGTGAAGTGAAATGAGACAAATATATACATAAAACTATTTTTTAGAAATAGAAAACAGAAATGGTCATGTGCGTATGTATTCACCCCCTTTGTAATGAAGCCCATAAAAAGCTCTGGTGCAACCAATTACCTTCAGAAGTCACATAATTAGTGAAATGATGTCCACCTGTCTGCAATCTAAGTGTCACATGATCTGTCATTACATATACACACCTTTTTTTGAAGGCCCCAGAGGCTGCAACACCTAAGCAAGAGGCACCACTAACCAAACACTGCCATGAAGACCAAGGAACTCTCCAAACAAGTAAGGGACAATGTTGTTGAGAAGTACAAGTGAGGGTTAGGTTATAAAAAAATATCCAAATCTTTGTTAATCCCCAGGAGCACCATCAAATCTATCCTAACCAAATGGAAAGAACATGGCACAACTGCCAAGAGACGGCGCCCACCAAAACCCATGGACCGGGCAAGGAGGGCATTAGTCAGAGAGGCAGCACAGAGACCTAAGGTAACCCTGGAGGAGCTGCAGAGATCCACAGCAGAGACTGGAGTATCTGTACATAGGACGACAATAACCCGTACGCTCCATAGAGTTGGGCTTTATGTAAATGTGTTGGAATGGCCGAGTCACAGCCCAGACCTCAAGCCAATAGGAAATCTGTGGTCAGACTTAAAGATTGCTGCTCACAAACCATCCATCTTGAAGGAGCTGGAGCAGCAAGGAGGAGTGGGCAAGAACCCCAGTGGTAAGATGTGGCAAGCTCATAGTCTTATCCAAAGTGACTTGGAGCGGTGATTGCCGCAAAACGTGGCGCTACAAAGTATTCACTTTAGGGGGGGGAGGGTGAATAGTTATGCACATAATAATTCAATAAAAAAAAAAACATCTTCCAAGTTGTGGCAGGTTCTGTAAATGATGCGAATCCTCAGATAATCCGAGTTACTTCCAGGTTGTGAGGCAACAAAACACGAAACATGCCAAGGGGGTGAATACTTTTGCAAGGCACTGTATATATATATGTGGTGTCAGCTGTATTTAGGATATCAGCATTTATATATAAATCTATCATGTATTTAAAAAGCTGGATTTAAAGGGATTCTTTAGGCAAAATGGTTTGTTTTATATAAACTAGGTGACTTCATTTGTGTTATGTTTCTCAATGTAATTATGATGTCACCTTCATTTACTTTATTTTATTCTAAGAGAATTGTCGCCTTCTGGAGTCTCCATCTTTCTTCCTGTTCTCTCTCACGAGAGCTGACATCTTACACAGCTGTGACCTAAAGCTACATTCACTATCCATAACACAACCCCTTGAGGAAGAAGCAGACAGAAACAACTAAGAAAACAAATGGAACACTGCAGCGGAGAATTGCATCTAAAACTTTAATCTCAAGGAAGCAAAATATTTGCTGGTTTTGTGTAAAAAAAAGTAAATATGAGAAATACCAGTGATCCCATTATGGTTTGAATTGAGATTTTTGTTCTTTGGACTATACCATATTGCTATACAAAGATGCCCCTCCCTACTGACCCTATAGAGGGTGGAGACAAGCACCAGCTGAGTTTTATGTTTGCAAGTCAGTTTATTATTACATTTTATACATTTAAATCCCTGAATGTGACTTTAATTTTTGATCAATGCCCAATGAAACAATCTAGACCCTGTTATTAGAGCTCGTCCTTAGGAGCCCGCGTTGCTGCACCGCGTCCAAGACGTAGCATTCTGTTACTAGAATTGATTTCTTATTTCACTAATTGGCTGGGATGTGACGCCATGGCACAGTGAGTAATGTCATCTAAACATTGCAAATAGGAGACTAATATACATTTATTTTACACTAAAACCTATTATACTTATTATGCAGCCAGAAGATATTAAATGGTTAAACATCACCATAGTGTAATAAAGATTATAGCTAATTAAACTTGCCCTTAAAACCTACTTTCTGTAAATAATTAATGACAATGACAATGAAAAAACAACTCGGCCCCTGCTTGATCAGCCTTGTAACCCTCCTCGCACCCACGCGTTTCGTATAATAACTTCTTCTGAGCAGAGGGTGTTTTTTTACCATTCAGTTTTCTCTGATTGTTTTTTATTGAATTTATTTGACAATTCAAGAATCCTTATAGATGATGATATAATCTTGTAAGTATAATATGTTTGTGTCAGATAACATTATTTTGACTTCACCATGTTCATCTTTTTTGTTTCCTGTTTAGTCTTTTTTTGTATGCGGGTCCTTTTCTGAGGTTCTGCTGTGTATGGCGGCGCTCGATCCAGTATCAATAACACTTTACAATTGTCTTCAATCAATGTCCTTCTAAAGAAACTCTTATGACTACTTCAAGAATTCCTTTAAGAAGATCTACCTTCATCTCTCTTAGAGGGTGGATAAGGACTTTTTTTCAGTCATTTTTATCCTAATTATTTGACATTATCGTGCACCTTTATACCTGTTTGAATATGCTTTATTTAAGTCTTTTTTATTATTATTTTGAATACCTGTCTTTGGAAGATGATAAAATCCCTTAAAGGCGATGTCCTTAATATTTTTAAATTCCATATACAGTAAACTCCCAATTATCCGGCACTCAACCACCCGGGACTCAAGCAATTGACACCTGCCTCTGTTCCCCATTTGCAAAAAACTCTCGATTATCCGGCACTATCCGGCAGATTGAAAAAAAAATGTTTTTTTGTTTTTTTTTGCTTAAAATAGCTTAGTTCAGTTGTTAGTCACTATTTAATAGGTTTTTGAGGTGTTTCAAGGGGTTTAAGACTTTTTTTAGGATGTTGTTTTCAAGAGTCAAGATTATCCGGAAAATACACTTATCCGGCTACAGGAAATCCCCATAGGTGCCGGATAACGGGAGTTTACTGTAATTATACAAGCAGACAATATGGAAGAAAACTCATGCATGTTGGACGAACACAATATAGGTTAAAGGTTTATTGTAGATATTTGGAGACAGAAAAGGGCTACAGTATACAATTCATTGGTGTACAATATTTGTATGTTTTTTTTTAAATATTCTGAAAAAAAAAAGTTCTTAAATACTGTACAGCATTTTCCATCTAGCATAACGTACTGTCAAAGTGCAGAAAACTCCCCAAATGTATGGTATACACCAACTACTCATCAGTGTCCTTCAACTTGTGCTTGGTGGGACCTTCAGAAGATGGTGATCACCATGTATGATCTAGTCTTTGGATAGACCTGAGCGACTTTTCTAGTCCGTGAGCCCCCAGGTCATTCCCAATAGCTCCCAAAAGATGGGGTGCATATAGTTTACTGGAGATATGTCCCCTTACTAAGAAGATGCCAGGCCAAGGAAGAAGGGAACTGGGGAATTCAAAGCTTTACCCTGTCTTTAAATGGAAGGAAGTGTCCCCATCCTGGGCTGAATCTTGTGACTTGGTGCTCAGATGTGCGAGGGGAGGTTCTGCATAGGGGCGGATGGCGGCAGCGGGCGAGGCTTGATCTCACGGGACTTCATGTAGGAGAGGAACTGCTCGGGAATCTCGGCTAAAACATCCTTGGCGAGTCGGGCCATACTCAGGACTTGGTTGCCTGAACGGTCCACGTAATCACGGAATGGCACAAACTGTTCAAAAGAAGACATAAATAGTCATTTGTCTATAGTATAACATCCGATATTTAAGGATTCTAGTTAAGAACAACTTGATACTGGTTACCATTATTTTTTATCTATTTAATTTCTACTAAAATATTTCCACCGGCAATTAAGTTTCTTACGGACACTTGTATATTGTTCTCATTGGCCCTGAAGACAACTTGGTTATCTTATTGCACCTTCATCTATGATGAATGGTAACATCTGATCATTAAGGAATTCAACTTGGTTTATGGCTTTGCCAAGATGGCGGCCAAACTGCCCCCTGCTAGTTAGAGACTCGGCAGGATGCTTTTTTTGAGATAGTTACACATAATTTAGGAGTTACAACACTTTCAATACATTAAAAGGTTTCTTCTTGAAGATGAATTGTTTGTTTGAGGTTTG
Organism: Discoglossus pictus; assembly: GCA_027410445.1. Taxonomy (NCBI): domain Eukaryota; kingdom Metazoa; phylum Chordata; class Amphibia; order Anura; family Alytidae; genus Discoglossus; species Discoglossus pictus. The sequence continues at coordinate 6,013 of JAPZIH010001284.1, forward strand.
TCGAGGCTAAATGTAATTTCTCTGAAAGTACAAAGAGACTGGAGAATGGGGCAACGGGGAGCAGGAAAAGGGGGCAATGAGGGTAAAAAGGAAGTGGAAAAAAAAGGTTAGGGGTGGTAACGAGGACAAAAGCGTGGTGGAGAGAGAAAGGGTAGGCGTCCAATAAGGGAGGGTGACACTAAGAAATCACAGAGGGAGAGAGTGGAAAAAGTAAAGATTAAATGACATTAAATTAATGCTGAGGGAAGTGAGTAAAAAGAATGAGGTAAAAGGGAATTTTGTTGGAAAGCTATGCGCCATTTTGCTGCTGCCCATCATTTTCTCTTGCCTTAGGCCTTGACCTTATTGGTCTTTTGGGGGAAAAAGCCCAGTCTTCGAAGAAAAAAATTAATTAATTCTCCTAAAAGATTTTTCCTACAAACAGTTTGAGATAATTACGAAGGTATCCTTTAAGTAGACGTGATTAAATAAGAAGCGTAAGGAACTCCTATTTACATGATGAGGTAAATAAGTCTAAATGTGCTAAATACGACAAAAAAACATAGGAAGGAGAGAAGTGAGACAAATTATAGTGTAGAACAATAATGACAATGATATATAATCATATGTATCTATAAATATATATAATCTTGCTGTACACAATATTATTCCTTATTATGGACATATAAGTGCTATGTAAGTCACATGTTTCAGGGGCACCATGCTGCATAGAGTATATAGGTATGATGGGCAGGTGAAATCTCTTAAATTAAGTAAAACAGAAAAAAAAGCCGTTATCAAAATATGTATATTTTGTAAAAAACACTTCCAATATAATCATACGACATACACTTGATCCTCAAAATGTGCAACTGTGCACGTAACACCCGCATAGCGCACGCGTCCCAAGACATTGTTGGCGTAATGGCTCGCATTGTCCATACTTCAGTAGAAGGGGGTCCCCTGTCCATTGTGATGCTATATTAGGAGATTAAATCTGCTACTGAAATATCTGATGGATTGGGATGACCTCTCCTTGTTCTTAATCAGAGTCCATGACAAGAGAATAAGCTCCTATATCATTTCTTTGTAACTTTTCTTTATTGCTTTTCATTATATTTTGTTCCCCCGCTAATGGTTTTGTCTGTTTCACATGTTTGGACACATACAGAGCTGATGTAAAAAATGGGGGAGCTACTTACGCCTATTGTATTTGATAAATCCTGGAAACTGCCACCTCGAGCTACAATGGATTTATTGTATCGTCAACTGGGTAATTGACAAAAACCTAAGAGAACAAATCCAAAGCGCAGTGCGATCGTATAACTTTTTTATAAAACATATTTAGATATCTTAATTAATAAACTGAAGGGTATCAACATCAGATGGCTAAGCAGCGAACCTTATATAGGTATGACGCCGTTGGCACTGAGCATGGAGTTACGTGCGCGGAGTTAGGGTAAATGTTAGATATTAACCTGCTCTGTGGGGACTCACCTGCACAATGTCTCTTTCAGCATATCGCCCTCGGGAGGAGACCCGGACCTCATCTCCATCCAGCTCCTCCATTGCTGTAAAACAAAAGGGTAAAGTCCATTGTTACTGAAAAATATTACAAAAAAGTCATCCTCCTTGCAATATGTCTGGCAATCCCGGGACAAAATGAAATGAATAACTAGACAGAGATTAGTCTGCATCTCATGGACCTCCATGACAAACCGTCTTATCTCCCCATCACAAACATTTGTGAGTCACAAAAGCTCTTTTCTTGAGCATCCTGCTATGCCTCCTTGTGCAATAACAAGTCGTCTTATCCTAATCTCAGCGGCATAGAAATAAATAGCAGCTTAAACTATGCACGGAAGGCTAGGAAGGCCAGGATGGCAAGTTATAGACACAAAGCATCATATAAGAGGAGGCATTTGGAGGACATGGTCCCGGTATTGACGCCTGACAATAATATTGGGGGGCAGTGTCCCAAAAAGCAGCCAATATGGAAATGCGCCATAGCTGCACCCCAACACCCCTCGCCATCTCATATTGGCCAGACTCACCACTACTACACCCCCCAAACACACTGTTATCTTATTGCCACTATTTAACTCACAGGCAAATCTGGGAATGTACCAGTGGGTACAAAGAACTTCTGTAATACCCTAACAAGAACAAGATGGCTTACTTATGGACTGAGCAAAAATAAAATCCCCATTTAATGATTTATAATATAATAGTTTAGATGAGAGAACTAACCTAATGAGCTTCACCCTGACTCCTTTAATTTTGCTATGGAATCCAATCTTATAAGACCACTCACCCCAGAGATGTACTCTCACCGAGGCTGGCTACAGAAAACTAATCCCATTTTACAAGACGTCTTACAGCTCTGAGTAAAACTGGGATCCAAAATCATCACCTACTATTTCACCTTAATCAGCTGCACACTTACATTCCCTTTCACACCAACACTTCCTTTCAGAACTAAGGCACGGCTGGCACCATGCTGGGGGCCAAGTGGGTGACCACCCATGGTTATATTTTTAGATATATTTTCTTGGCTTTGGATGTAATTTCATAGTTTTTTTTGTTTACTCAGCATTATTATTATTTGTTCTAGAAATAATCAGCTTTGCAAAGTAGGCGCGATAGAAAATGTTTTAGCGCAATAAAAATATTTCTACTATAAGTTTCTTTTACAGCGTACATTTTGCTTCTTTCTTATTATTTGATATAAAGGTGCGGTGAGTAAAAGAGGCCCAGGAGCCATATGTGGCCCTCAGACACCTCCGATGTGAACCCGCTAGCCTGGAGTGGGATCATACGCCAATCTTCAAAAATACCGAGCCCATTATATCTCTCTAAAATCAGCCAGTAATCCCAAACGGTGATCTTAAATACTTCTCCTCATTATCTATACCATTAAAATGTTTAAATCACATATGAGGCTCTTAAAGTGAAATAGGTGGCCCATCCCTGATATATAGAGCAGTGCCAGTACCTCTCATTATAGAATCCCTGTATTTTAAATTGTAAAAATAAAAATAAAACTTGACCTTGGTCTTGACTTTATTCACACTGGAATTATTGGTAAAATATTTTAAGCAACCTGAGCAGGTGTTCTTGTCATTTATATGGGGCATAATCCTTGAGACACCGCCATGACCCACGATCGACTTGAGACACTGTAAAATATATGATTTGGGATATCAAAGGTTGTTGCGCAGTTGGGTCCCAAAACACCTTCGTTCAAGGATCCTACTTTAAGTGGGCCTGGAATAGTGCGCTAATAAGCTATCCGCCCCAGTTATTGGAGTTCTCCTTTAATTGATAAGCCCAACAGCATCTTAAAGGGATATGTAAGTTTCCTGGGTTTCTAATGTTTCCTAATAAACAGCTACTGATTAGTAGAAAAATATGTATTATATTGAAAAGTTGAATGTACGTACATATTTATATGCTAGATACGGATATCTGGATGTGCACACCCCTAGGAAGCTTACATAAAGTGTACCCTACAGGGTACAGTGTGTGATCTCTAAAGGAAATGATTGTTGTTGGGGTCACGGCTGAAATTGCCCATAAGGAGAGAGGTTTGGAGGGTGTTAACCCTACGTTTCAACTGACAGAAATTGAAATTAAGTGTTTAAATGCTTATTTTGGTATTTTTTCATGCAAAAAAATGTTTTCATACACTACTAATGCCACTCTATCAAATGCACTCATAATCCAGCTCACTTACATATCCCTTTCATTTCATGCTTCCTATTCCAGGGAATTATAAATAATTAAAAAATGTCAAAAAAATAAAATAGGATATAGACAAAAAGCCGCCATATAATACGCATCGCCGTACTATGGAGTCCAGAGGCAACACACGGGGTCAGAGACTTGTAGTCATAAAGATGCTTTATTGGCCCAAGGGACTGATAAGCAAAGCTAAGAAAAGGGAAGAAACTCATCATCATATCACCGTCTGACACAGCTAATATCATTTTTAATTTAGCCACTAATTACTGAGCTTAGGGAGCGACGAGAGGCTGCGATGTACTCGAGAAAAAGCAGGTTAGGTCCCGCAGGATGCGCAGGAACAGCTTAGCAGCGCTAGAAAATCATTAAAGGGAAGAAGTAAATTAAAGGATCACTCTGGTTACATTTTTTTATATATGATATTTTCAATAAGTAAACTAGATCACATCGAAGCAAGGCGCGCACGTGACTGGCAAGAGGGGAGAGGAGGGGGGGAGAGGTTTGCAAGGAGCGCCAAAGGCGCTCATTGCAGGGCACGAAAGTTACAGGTTGGCAGAGGCCGGCAAAGAGCAGCAAAGGATTGCCAGGCTTCAAATTTTATTGCCATCATTTTTGATGGGCAAATCGCTAGTAATAAATAATAAGCATGTGAAATAGGAAAGAATCCTAAATATAAACTGTTTACAAAATGTTGCGCTGCTACTACACAGGGAAGCACTGAATACCTGCGGCCACTCCCATAGGAGGCTTCCTTTTACATAGGAATCCCATGTTAGACTTACAGCCAGTCATGAGGGATCATGGGTGAAAACCCTCTCATGAGACGCAGTGATTGGTTAAGAAGGTAAACTGCACGGGGAAGATGCTGCATGTATCCAGTGCTTCTCTGTTTAACACATGTTGATCATTTAGGGGAGTAGGGGGAGCTGCACATTTAAAGTCAATGCAAATTTCTTGGCACAAACTGCCATTGTGGACAACTTTTTCCGTATAAAATAGATTAGACGTTTCCCTCGTTGTTTCACAATATCTGCAAATGTTAAAAAAACAAAAAGCGTGCCCAGCTATAATTAGGATCTGCCCAGGAGGCTATCTTGATATAGATAAGTCATTATTTGCCTTACTGTACATAAACACTTCAATCAGGACAGTCTCTGGACAGATAAGGTAGCTACTGCAGGAAAATCTAGACTGGCCAGAAAAAAAATAGGGTAGCCTCTTGGGCAGATTTTTCCACTTCTGGACACCTGTTAGGCAGTTCAAATCTAGGTTATATGAATATTTGTTTTCTTTTCTTCAAATATTGGTTTTATCACTAATCAGTAACTAAATAAACTAATAAATCCATATTATATGGCGGTGGCCCTTTTGAGAATTATCTATCTTAGAATAAAAATATATAAAAACCACAAAACATGACCTTAATGTTATAAATAGACACAAGTTATAAATAAAAGAGAAAGGCGAGTGATTGGTCAGTGGAGGAGGTGACGCCCAACGGTACATGTTATGGGAGGAAGCAGCGCTGGGATTACCCATTAGGCCAACTACGCAGCCACCTGGGGGAGCTTCCCTGTCAAGGGCGCCTCACTTTTGGCTTGAAAACACCTAAAAAAATGTTTCTAGCTTAAAAAATGAAATACTGCAGTTCACAAACAGGAAGTAGAGTTACAACAGGAAGAGGAAGTGGCTGTGAGAGCTGTCACCGCTTGGAAATGGTGAGTATATATATATATACACACACACACATGTATAGTATGGAGGGTAACTGAGTTGCAGAGCTGCTGAATGTCTCTGCCTTGTATATATCTGTTAGTTTCATCTTGCGTGGAGGAGTAATATTTATATAAATATATTCTTATTCCTCATAATGTTTCCTGTGGAGTTGGCGCTACCTCAGGCGAGGCGTCTCTAAGTTATTGTCAAGCGTTGGCAACTATTTCTTTTACACAACACTGTTTCACAATTGAAATCGGATTAACGGAGCCCTGAGGGGGAGGGTGTGACGTACAAGATGGCTCCACTCTTTATATTATCTGAGGGAGCTGCATGGAGCATTGTCAGGTCAGTACCTCGTGTCTCTTGGTCACCTCCTCCCTGTCCTGCTCCTACACATCATGTCCGCTGCAGCACGAAGCTTCTGTGTATTAGTACTCTAGCTAACTGAAAATAGCCATCTTGTCGTGTTTTTATTGTTACACACACTCACTGATCACTTATATTAGCAATGGCGTTCAGTTTTATCATTAAGGGCCCAAAAATGTGTGCGTGCATACCTAACGCACGCACTCGCAGGCGCTCCTCCACTTCACTGCCTAGGGGCTCCAAAAAAAGATCCGGGAAGTTGGTGTTACCTTAAAGAGCATGACAACTATACATTGTACTAGCCTCACATTGACTTTGGGGCTAACGTTCGGCTCAATATGCAAATTCTATCTCAGAATACTGAATAAGGTGGGGGGAGGGAATCCAATGGTAACAACGTTAGGAGTCGTTGTTTTGGCCACCACTGGGACACCCAGGCAGACTGTGAGTTTAATCAGCACATCAAAGCATCTAATTAACATTCAGGAATTACTCATTTGCATAACAATGCAGCACACATAATAGTGAATTTCTCAGGAATAGTCTATTTAAAAATGGCTATTGCAATGTATTGCTAGATTTTCATGCTCGTTAAGAATAACTTATAAAAGAACAGCTTTATTTGGTCACTTTAATACTGATTCAGGTCCTATGTTAATTTACTTTTACTGCCAAGATTTTGATGGAAAGCAAGAACAAAAAGTCCGGACTGTGCTGCCCATTCTATCTACCTTAGAGGCTCCAGCTTAAAATTATATTTTACATTAAATATTTCCCTTAGAGAAGTTTCATTAACAAAGTAAACAATGTGAATCTCTCTCTGGGATGTCCCGTATGCTCACGGCGTCGCTGGAGAGCGCCGAGTATTACAGCAACAGCTGAGCCTGGAGATGTCTGCGCATTGCATGCTGGGACACACACACCATGTGATATAATGAGACCCTCACGCGGCCAAACCTGAGACAAAAGTACGGAAAATGTGCTCACATTGCGCCATAAATACGCCGCTTACACTAAAGTGACACAGCAAAGGTCCCAGTTACTTGCAGAAGTGAACACTACAAATAAGGATAATTACAGTTAGTTATGTTTTAGTAGGTGTTAGATAATTGAGTGTGAAGGTTGGGTATTGTAAGCATACATATCTACTCCCCTCTCTCTAACGAACTTTATATGGAGCAATTAGTCAACTCTCACAGTGAGAGATAAAGAAGAAGAGCATGCCCAACTGGAAATATGATAATGGCCAAAGAGGCTTCAAATGTTAGTCTTATTAGTATATTTTATACACACGGGGCATTTTCTTATTTATCGCCCCCCAATATGAGACCTGGATAAAGTGAGTTGGGGCCTCATTCAATTGCAATTTGGCCAATTGAATAGGGCTCTGTATAAGCACATAACATATTTTTTTTAAAGAAGTTTTTAGTTCGTGAACTTCTATCCAAAAGCAAGGTTTTCACTAACTTGTTTAAAAAATATATGTTATGTGCTTATTTAGAGCCCTATTCAATTGGCCGGGGGCACAAGAGGTTAACGTCCTCTCCTCTGACTTTAATGTGAAAAGTTCTGAAGTCGCAGACGCATTGTGATTGGAAATGACTTGTATTGTATGAAGGTTACAAAGCCGCGCATGTCCCCGGGGGATTACTCCCAGCGCGCCGCGTCCCGTATCCTCTATTGAAATGATACTCGCGGCCTGTACTCTTTCATTCCACTTTATCTACCTCTGGCAGCTCTCAATCTTTTAATCCTTTACATGTCGGGTTATCTATTTTTAAAGGAGAAAAAAAAGTAATGGAACTGTAAGGAATCTGATTGGCTCTCAGGGAAGTGATCATTTCTGTGTCCTCGAGGGCAAAATACGGAAATCTGCAAAACGTTACAATAAATATTCGCTGAGGACTCGGTTGTTAAATGGGCACCATAATCCCCATATTATAAGTGGGCGCCGTAATCCTTATATTATAAGTGGGCACCGTAATCCCCATATTATAAGTGGGCGCCGTAATCCTTATATTATAAGTGGGCACCATAATCCCCATATTATAAGTGGGCACCATAATCCTTATATTATAAGAGGGCACCGTAATCCCCATATTATAAGAGGGCACCGTAATCCTTATATTATAAGTGGGCACCGTAATCCTTATATTATAAGTGGGCACCGTAATCCCTATATTATAAGTGGGCACTGTAATCCCCATATTATAAGAGGGCGCCGTAATCCCTATATTATAAGTGGGCGCCGTAATCCTTATATTATAAGAGGGCACCGTAATCCCTATATTATAAGTGGGCACCGTAATCCCTATATTATAAGTGGGCGCCGTAATCCTTATATTATAACTGGGCACCATAATCCCCATATTATAAGTGGGCACCATAATCCTTATATTATAAGAGGGCACCGTAATCCCCATATTATAAGAGGGCACCGTAATCCTTATATTATAAGTGGGCACCGTAATCCTTATATTATAAGTGGGCACCGTAATCCCTATATTATAAGTGGGCACCGTAATCCCCATATTATAAGAGGGCACTGTAATCCCCATATTATAAGAGGGCGCCGTAATCCCTATATTATAAGTGGGCGCCGTAATCCTTATATTATAAGAGGGCACCGTAATCCCTATATTATAAGTGGGCACCGTAATCCCTATATTATAAGTGGGCGCCGTAATCCTTATATTATAACTGGGCACCATAATCCCCATATTATAAGTGGGCACCGTAATCCTTATATTATAAGTGGGCACCGTAATCCCCATATTATAAGTGGGCACCGTAATCCTTATATTATAAGGGGGCACCGTAATCCCCATATTATAAGAGGGCACTGTAATCCCCATATTATAAGAGGGCGCCGTAATCCCTATATTATAAGTGGGCGCCGTAATCCTTATATTATAAGAGGGCACCGTAATCCCTATATTATAAGAGGGCACTGTAATCTCCATATTATAAGTGGGCACCGTAATCCCTATATTATAAGTGGGCGCCGTAATCCCCATATTATAAGTGGGCACTGTAATCCCCATATTATAAGAGGGCACCGTAATCCTTATATTATAAGTGGGCACCATAATCCCCATATTATAAGTGGGCACTGTAATCCAAATATTATAAGAGGGCACCGTAATCCTTATATTATAAGTGGGCACCGTAATCCCCATATTATAAGTGGGCACCATAATCCCCATATTATAAGAGGGCACCGTAATCCCCATATTATAAGTGGGCACCGTAATCCCCATATTATAAGTGGGCACCATAATCCTTATATTATAAGTGGGCACCGTAATCCCCATATTATAAGTGGGCACTGAAATCCTTATATTATAAGAGGGCACCGTAATCCCCATATTATAAGTGGGCACTGTAATCCCCATATTATAAGAGGGCACCGTAATCCCCATATTATAAGAGGGCACCGTAATCCCCATATTATAAGTGGGCACTGTAATCCCCATATTATAAGAGGGCACCGTAATCCTTATATTATAAGTGGGCACCGTAATCCCCATATTATAAGTGGGCACCGTAATCCTTATATTATAAGTGGGCACCGTAATCCTTATATTATAAGTGGGCACCGTAATCCCCATATAATAAGTGGGCACCGTAATCCCCATATTATAAGAGGGCACCGTAATTCTTATATTATAAGTGGGCACCGTAATCCTTATATTATAAGAGGGCACCGTAAACCTTATATTATATGGGGGCACCGTAATCCTTATAATATCAGTGGGCACCGTAATCCTTATATTATAAGTGGGCACCATAATCCCCATATTATAAGTGGGCACCGTAATCCTTATATTATAAGTGGGCACCGTAATCCTTATATTATAAGAAGGCACCGTAATCCTTATATTATATGGGGGCACCGTAATCCTTATATTATAAGTGGGCACCGTAATCCTTATATTATAAATGGGCACCGTAATCCCCATATTATAAGTGGGCACCGTAATCCTTATATTATAAGTGGGCACCGTAATCCTTATATTATAAGTGGGCACCGTAATCCCCATATTATAAGTGGGCACCGTAATCCTTATATTATAAGTGGGCACCGTAATCCTTATATTGTAAGGGGGCACCGTAATCCTTATATTATAAGTGGGCACCGTAATCCTTATATTGTAAGGGGGCACCGTAATCCTTATATTATAAGTGGGCACCGTAATCCTTATATTGTAAGGGGGCACCGTAATCCCCATATTATAAGTGGGCACCGTAATCCTTATATTATAAGTGGGCACCGTAATCCTTATATTGTAAGGGGGCACCGTAATCCTTATATTATAAGTGGGCACCGTAATCCTTATATTGTAAGTGGGCACCGTAATCCCCATATTATAAGTGGGCACCGTAATCCCCATATTATAAGTGGGCACCGTAATCCTTATATTATAAGTGGGCACCGTAATCCTTATATTATAAGAGGGCACCGTAATCCTTATATTATAGGTGGGCACCGTAATCCCCATATTATAAGTGGGCACCGTAATCCCCATATTATAAGTGGGCACTGCAATCCTTATATTATAGGTGGGCACCGTAATCCCCATATTATAAGTGGGCACTGCAATCCTTATATTATAGGTGGGCACCGTAATCCTTATATTATAAGAGGGCACCGTAATCCCCATATTATAAGTGGGCACCGTAATCCTTATATTATAAGTGGGCACCATAATCCCCATATTATAAGTGGGCACCATAATCCCCATATTATAAGATGGCACCGTAATCCTTATAATATAAATGGGCACCATAATCCCCATATTATAAGAGGGCACCGTAATCCCCATATTATAAGTGGGCACCGTAATCCCCATATTATAAGTGGGCACTGTAATCCCCATATTATAAGAGGGCACCGTAATCCCCATATTATAAGTGGGCACCTTAATCCCCATATTATAAGTGGGCACCGTAATCCCCATATTATAAGAGGGCACCGTAATCCTTATATTATAAGTGGGCACCGTAATCCCCATATTATAAGTGGGCACCGTAATCCTTATATTATAAGTGGGCACCGTAATCCTTATATTATAAGTGGGCACCGTAATCCCCATATTATAAGTGGGCACCATAATCCCCATATTATAAGATGGCACCGTAATCCTTATAATATAAATGGGCATCATAATCCCCATATTATAAGAGGGCACCGTAATCCCCATATTATAAGTGGGCACCGTAATCCCCATATTATAAGTGGGCAAAGTAATCCTTATATTATAGGTGGGCACCGTAATCCTTATATTATAAGAGGGCACCGTAATCCTTATAATATAAGTGGGCACCGTAATCCTTATATTATAAGTGGGCACCATAATCCCCATATTATAAGTGGGCACCATAATCCCCATATTATAAGATGGCACCGTAATCCTTATAATATAAATGGGCACCATAATCCCCATATTATAAGAGGGCACCGTAATCCCCATATTATAAGTGGGCACCGTAATCCCCATATTATAAGTGGGCACCGTAATCCCCATATTATAAGAGGGCACCGTAATCCTTATATTATAAGGGGGCACCGTAATCCTTATATTATAAGGGGGCACCGTAATCCTTATATTATAAGAGGGCACCGTAATCCTTATATTATAAGTGGGCACCATAATCCCCATATTATAAGTGGGCACAGTAATCCTTATATTATAAGTGGGCACCGTAATCCTTATATTATAAGTGGGCACCATAATCCCCATATTATAAGTGGGCACCGTAATCCTTATATTATAAGAGGGCACCGTGATCTCCATATTATTAGTGGGCACCTTAATCCTTATATTATGTGGGCACCGTAATCCCCATATTATAAGAGGGCACCGTAATCCCCATATTATAAGTGGGCACCGTAATCCCCATATTATAAGAGGGCACCGTAATCCCCATATTATAAGTGGGCACCGTAATCCCCATATTATAAGAGGGCACCGTAATCCCCATATTATAAGTGGGCACCGTAATCCCCATATTATAAGTGGGCACCGTAATCCCCATATTATAAGAGGGCACCGTAATCCCCATATTATAAGTGGGCACCGTAATCCCCATATTATAAGTGGGCACCGTAATCCCCATATTATAAGAGGGCACCGTAATCCCCATATTATAAGTGGGCACCGTAATCCCTATATTATAAGTGGGCACCGTAATCCCCATATTATATGTGGGCACTGTAATCCCCATATTATAAGTGGGCACCGTAATCCCCATATTATATGTGGGCACTGTAATCCCCATATTATAAATGGGCACCGTAATCCTTATATTATAGGTGGGCACCGTAATCCTTATATTATAGGTGGGCACCGTAATCCCCATATTATAGGTGGGCACCGTAAACCTTATATTATAAGAGGGCACCGTAATCCCCATAATTTAAGTGGGCACCGTAATCCCCATATTATAAGTGGGCACCGTAATCCCCATATTATAAGAGGGCACCGTAATCCCCATATTATAAGTGGGCACCGTAATCCCCATATTATAAGAGGGCACCGTAATCCCCATATTATAAGTGGGCACCGTAATCCCCATATTATAAGTGGGCACCGTAATCCTTATATTATAAGTGGGCACCGTAATCCCCATATTATAAGAGGGCACCGTAATCCCCATATTATAAGTGGGCACCGTAATCCCCATATTATAAGTGGGCACCGTAATCCCCATATTATAAGAGGGCACCGTAATCCCCATATTATAAGTGGGCACCATAATCCCTATATTATAAATGGGCACCGTAATCCCCATATTATATGTGGGCACTGTAATCCCCATATTATAAATTGGCACCGTAATCCCCATATTATATGTGGGCACTGTAATCCCCATATTATAAATGGGCACCGTAATCCTTATATTATAGGTGGGCACCGTAATCCTTATATTATAGGTGGGCACCGTAATCCCCATATTATAGGTGGGCACCGTAAACCTTATATTATAAGGGGGCACCGTAATCCCCATATTATAGGTGGGCACCGTAATCCTTATATTATAAGTGGGCACCGTAATCCTTATATTATAAGAGGGCGCCGTAATCCTTATATTATAAGTGGGCACCGTAATCCTTATATTATAAGTGGGCACCGTAATCCCCATATTATAAGTGGGCACTGTAATCCTTATATTATAAGTGGGCACCGTAATCCCCATATTATAAGTGGGCACCGTAATCCCCATATTATAAGAGGGCACCGTAATCCTTATATTATAAGAGGGCACCGTAATCCTTATATTATAAGTGGGCACAGTAATCCCCATATTATAAGTGGGCACCGTAATCCCCATATTATAAGAGGGCACCGTAATCCTTATATTATAAGTGGGCACCGTAATCCCCATATTATAAGTGGGCACCGTAATCCTTATATTATAAGTGGGCACCGTAATCCTTATATTATAAGTGGGCAACGTAATCCCCATATTATAAGTGGGCACCGTAATCCCCATATTATAAGTGGGCACCGTAATCCTTATATTATAAGTGGGCACCGTAATCCCCATATTATAAGTGGGCACCGTAATCCCCATATTATAAGAGGGCACCGTAATCCTTATATTATAAGTGGGCACCGTAATCCCCATATTATAAGTGGGCACCGTAATCCCCATATTATAAGTGGGCACCGTAATCCCCATATTATAAGAGGGCACCGTAATCCTTATATTATAAGTGGGCACCGTAATCCCCATATTATAAGTGGGCACCGTAATCCCCATATTATAAGTGGGCACCGTAATCCCCATATTATAAAAGGGCACCGTAATCCCCATATTATAAGAGGGCACCGTAATCCTTATATTATAAGGGGGCACCGTAATCCTTATATTATAAGTGGGCACCGTAATCCCCATATTATAAGTGGGCACCGTAATCCTTATATTATAAGGGGGCACCGTAATCCCCATATTATAAGAGGGCGCCGTAATCCCCATATTATAAGAGGGCACCGTAATCCTTATATTATAGGTGGGCACCGTAAACCCCATATTATAAGTGGGCACCGTAATCCTTATATTATAAGTGGGCACCGTAATCCCCATATTATAAGTGGGCACCGTAATCCTTATATTATAAGAGGGCACCGTAATCCTTATATTATAAGTGGGCACCGTAATCCCCATATTATAAGTGGGCACCGTAATCCCCATATTATAAGTGGGCACCGTAATCCTTATATTATAAGTGGGCACCGTAATCCCCATATTATAGGTGGGCACCGTAATCCCCAATTTTATAGGTGGGCACCGTAATCCCCAATTTTATAGGTAAGCACCGTAATCCTTATATTATAAGGGGGCACCGTAATCCCCATATTATAAGTGGGCACCGTAATCCCCATATTATAAGTGGGCACCGTAATCCCCATATTATAAGTGGGCACCGTAATCCTTATATTATAGGTGGGCACAGTAATCCCCATATTATAGGTGGGCACCGTAATCCTTATATTATAGGTGGGCACCGTAATCCTTATATTATAGGTGGGCACCGTAATCCCCATATTATAAGTGGGCACCGTAATCCTTATATTATAAGTGGGCACCGTAATCCTTATATTATAGGTGGGCACCGTAATCCTTATATTATAAGTGGGCACCGTAATCCCCATATTATAAGAGGGCACCGTAATCCTTATATTATAAGTGGGCACCGTAATCCCCATATTATAGGTGGGCACCGTAATCCCCATATTATAAGAGGGCACCGTAATCCTTATATTATAAGTGGGCACCGTAATCCCCATATTATAAGAGGGCACCGTAATCCCCATATTATAGGTGGGCACTGTAGCTCACATATTTAAGTTGCCCACGTGACTTCCATGCCCACGGCTCATGATTGCCCTTCAATGATAAGACAACAATTCTATGCACAAGACGTCTGGAGAGAGGCCGCAAAAAATACTTAGCCCGAAATTGCTGCGTTATCAAGATTTCCTCCTTCTGGATCACTACCTTGTTATGGTGAAGGAGCTTGTGTACTTCAATGAAGCTGTGAGCTATATCATGTAGGGTCACCCAAGATGGGCAGGTCATAGCAGAGAGGTCAGACAAATTGTGATCCACTGGAGAAGGAACTGGCAACCCACTCCAGTATATGTGCTAAGAAAACCTAATGGACAAGCACAACCAAATACAAGATATGCCATGGTGCATATGGTCTTGGAGAGTCGGACACGAGTGAGCAACTAACCAACAACAACAAAAATCAAGAATTTGCTCCATATATTACAATGCCAATTAGGATGTGGGTTATTACAATCCGGGCGCACTGGTCTGGTCTGGGCGCACTGGTCTGGTCCGGGCGCACTGGTCTGGTCCGGGCGCACTGGTCTGGTCCGGGCGCACTGGTCTGGTCTGGGCGCACTGGTCTGGTCCGGGCGCACTGGTCTGGTCCGGGCGCACTGGTCTGGTCCGGGCGCACTGGTCTGGTCCGGGCGCACTGGTCTGGTCTGTCCGGGTGCACTGGTCTGGTCCGGGCGCACTGGTCTGGTCCGGGCGCACTGGTCTGGTCTGTCCGGGCGCACTGGTCTGGTCTGGGCGCACTGGTCTGGTCCGGGCGCACTGGTCTGGTCCGGGCGCACTGGTCTGGTCTGGGCGCACTGGTCTGGTCCGGTCGCACTGGTCTGGTCCGGGCGCACTGGTCTGGTCCGGGCGCACTGGTCTGGTCCGGGCGCACTGGTCTGGTCTGTCCGGGTGCACTGGTCTGGTCCGGGCGCACTGGTCTGGTCCGGGCGCACTGGTCGGCGCTGCCGTTATTACTTTGATATAAATTCCACTCCAGGAATCCATTTACAGACATTTATTTGTATTGTCAAACTGAGAAAATAAGTTTTACAAAGTGTTTTGATACGCCCGCATGTTCTGCCCCTGGGTGTATTTTAGGACTTGCTCGCCCGCATGTTCTGCCCCTGGGTGTATTTTAGGACTTGCACGCCCTCTTGTTCTGTCCCTGGGTGTATTTTAGGACTTGCTCGCCCTCTTGTTCTGCCCCTGGGTGTATTCTAGGACTTGCACGCCCTCTTGTTCTGTCCCTGGGTGTATTTTAGGACTTGCTCGCCCTCTTGTTCTGCCCCTGGGTGTATTCTAGGACTTGCACGCCCTCTTGTTCTGCCCCTGGGTGTATTTTAGGACTTGCGCGCCCGCATGTTCTGCCCATAGGTGTATTTTAGGACTTGCGCGCCCGCATGTTCTGCCCCTGGGTGTATTTTAGGACTTGCACGCCCTCTTGTTCTGTCCCTGGGTGTATTTTAGGACTTGCTCGCCCTCTTGTTCTGCCCCTGGGTGTATTTTAGGACTTGCTCGCCCTCTTGTTCTGCCCCTGGGTGTATTCTAGGACTTGCACGCCCTCTTGTTCTGTCCCTGGGTGTATTTTAGGACTTGCTCGCCCTCTTGTTCTGCCCCTGGGTGTATTCTAGGACTTGCACGTCCTCTTGTTCTGTCCCTGGGTGTATTTTAGGACTTGCTCGCCCTCTTGTTCTGCCCCTGGGTGTATTCTAGGACTTACACGCCCTCTTGTTCTGCCCCTGGGTGTATTTTAGGACTTGCTTGCCCTCTTGTTCTGCCCCTGGGTGTATTCTAGGACTTGCACGCCCTCTTGTTCTGTCCCTGGGTGTATTTTAGGACTTGCTCGCCCTCTTGTTCTGCCCCTGGGTGTATTCTAGGACTTGCACGCCCTCTTGTTCTGCCCCTGGGTGTATTTTAGGACTTGCTCGCCCTCTTGTTCCGTCCCTAGGTGTATTTTAGGACTTGCTCGCCCGCTTGTTCTGTCCCTAGGTGTATTTTAGGACTTGCGCGCCCTCTTGTTCCGTCCCTGGGTGTATTTTAGGACTTGCTCACCCTCTTGTTCTGTCCCCGGGTGTATCATGGGACTTGCGCGCCCTCTTGTTCTGTCCCCGGGTGTATCATGGGACTTGCTCGCCCGCTTGTTCTGTCCCCGGGTGTATCATGGGACTTGCTCGCCCTCTTGTTCTGTCCCCGGGGGTGTATCATGGGACTTGCTCGCCCTCTTGTTCTGTCCCCGGGTGTATCATGGGACTTGCGCGCCCTCTTGTTCTGTCCCCGGGTGTATCATGGGACTTGCACGCCCTCTTGTTCTGTCCCCGGGTGTATCATGGGACTTGCTCGCCCGCTTGTTCTGTCCCTGGGTGTATCATGGGACTTTCGCGCCCTCTTGTTCTGTCCCCGGGTGTATCATGGGACTTGCACGCCCTCTTGTTCTGTCCCCGGGTGTATCATGGGACTTGCTCGCCCACATGTTCTGTCCCTGGGTGTATTTTAGGACTTGCACGCCCTCTTGTTCCGTCCCTAGGTGTATTTTAGGACTTTCTCGCCCGCTTGTTCTGTCCCTAGGTGTATTTTAGGACTTGCGCGCCCTCTTGTTCCGTCCCTGGGTGTATTTTAGGACTTGCTCACCCTCTTGTTCTGTCCCCGGGTGTATCATGGGACTTGCGCGCCCTCTTGTTCTGTCCCCGGGTGTATCATGGGACTTGCTCGCCTGCTTGTTCTGTCCCCGGGTGTATCATGGGACTTGCTCGCCCTCTTGTTCTGTCCCCGGGGGTGTATCATGGGACTTGCTCGCCCTCTTGTTCTGTCCCCGGGTGTATCATGGGACTTGCGCGCCCTCTTGTTCTGTCCCCGGGTGTATCATGGGACTTGCACGCCCTCTTGTTCTGTCCCCGGGTGTATCATGGGACTTGCTCGCCCGCTTGTTCTGTCCCTGGGTGTATCATGGGACTTGCGCGCCCTCTTGTTCTGTCCCCGGGTGTATCATGGGACTGAAACGCCCTCTTGTTCTGTCCCTGGGTGTATCATGGGACTTGCGCGCCCTCTTGTTCTGTCCCCGGGTGTATCATGGGACTGGAACGCCCACATGTTCTGTCCCTGGGTGTATTTTAGGACTTGCTCGCCCGCTTGCTCTGTCCCTGGGTGTATTTTAGGACTTGCTCGCCCGCTTGTTCTGTCCCCGGGTGTATCATGGGACTTGCTCGCCCGCTTGTTCTGTCCCTAGGTATCTCATGGGACTTGCTCGCCCGCTTGCTCTGTCCCTGGGTGTATTTTAGGACTTGCCCGCCCTCTTGTTCCGTCCCTAGGTGTATTTTAGGACTTGCCCGCCCACATGTTCGGTCCCTAGGTGTATTTTAGGACTTGCTCGCCCGCTTGTTCTGTCCCCAGGTGTATCATGCGACTTGCTCGCCCGCTTGTTCTGTCCCCGGGTGTATTCTAGGACTTGCACGCCCTCTTGTTCCGTCCCTGGTTGTATTCTAGGACTTGCTCGCCCGCTTGCTCTGTCCCTGGGTGTATTTTAGCACTTGCGTGCCCTCTTGCTCCGTCCCTAGGTGTATTTTAGGACTTGCGCGCCCTCTTGTTCCGTCCCTAGGTGTATTTTAGGACTTGCTCGCCCTCTTGTTCTGTCCCTAGGTGTATTTTAGGACTTGCGTGCCCTCTTGTTCTGTCCCTAGGTGTATTTTAGGACTTGCGTGCCCTCTTGTTCCGTCCCTGGGTGTATTTTAGGCCTTGCACGCCCTCTTGTTCCGTCCCTAGGTGTATTTTAGGACTTGCGCGCCCTCTTGTTCCGTCCCTAGGTGTATTTTAGGACTTGCGCGCCCTCTTGTTCCGTCCCTAGGTGTATTTTCGGACTTGCTCGCCCTCTTGTTCTGTCCCTAGGTGTATTTTAGGACTTGCGTGCCCTCTTTTTCCGTCCCTGGGTGTATTTTAGGACTTGCGTGCCCTCTTGTTCCGTCCCTGGGTGTATTTTAGGCCTTGCACGCCCTCTTGTTCCGTCCCTGGGTGTATTTTATGACTTGCATGCCCTCTTGTTCTGTCCCTAGGTGTATTTTAGGCCTTGCGTGCCCTCTTGTTCTGTCCCTAGGTGTATTTTAGGACTTGCACGCCCTCTTGTTCCATCCCTAGGTGTATTTTAGGACTTGCGTGCCCTCTTGTTCTGTCCCTAGGTGTATTTTAGGACTTGCACGCCCTCTTGTTCCATCCCTAGGTGTATTTTAGGGCTTGCGTGCCCTCTTGTTCTGTCCCTAGGTGTATTTTAGGACTTGCACGCCCTCTTGTTCCATTCCTAGGTGTATTTTAGGACTTGCGTGCCCTCTTGTTCTGTCCCTAGGTGTATTTTAGGACTTGCACGCCCTCTTGTTCCATCCCTAGGTGTATTTTAGGACTTGCGTGCCCTCTTGTTCTGTCCCTAGGTGTATTTTAGGACTTGCACGCCCTCTTGTTCCATCCCTAGGTGTATTTTAGGGCTTGCGTGCCCTCTTGTTCTGTCCCTAGGTGTATTTTAGGACTTGCACGCCCTCTTGTTCCATTCCTAGGTGTATTTTAGGACTTGCGTGCCCTCTTGTTCTGTCCCTAGGTGTATTTTAGGACTTGCACGCCCTCTTGTTCCGTCCCTAGGTGTATTTTAGGACTTGCGTGCCCTCTTGTTCTGTCCCTAGGTGTATTTTAGGACTTGCACGCCCTCTTGTTCCATCCCTAGGTGTATTTTAGGGCTTGCGTGCCCTCTTGTTCTGTCCCTAGGTGTATTTTAGGACTTGCACGCCCTCTTGTTCCATTCCTAAGTGTATTTTAGGACTTGCGTGCCCTCTTGTTCTGTCCCTAGGTGTATTTTAGGACTTGCGTGCCCTCTTGTTCTGTCCCTAGGTGTATTTTAGGACTTGCACGCCCTCTTGTTCCATTCCTAGGTGTATTTTAGGACTTGCGTGCTCTCTTGTTCTGTCCCTAGGTGTATTTTAGGCCTTGCACGCCCTCTTGTTCCGTCCCTAGGTGTATTTTAGGACTTGTGCGCCCTCTTGTTCCGTCCCTAGGTGTCTTTTAGGACTTGCGCGCCCTCTTGTTCCGTCCCTAGGTGTATTTTAGGACTTGCTCGCCCTCTTGTTCTGTCCCTAGGTGTATTTTAGGACTTGCGTGCCCTCTTTTTCCGTCCCTGGGTGTATTTTAGGACTTGCGTGCCCTCTTGTTCCGTCCCTGGGTGTATTTTAGGCCTTGCACGCCCTCTTGTTCCGTCCCTGGGTGTATTTTATGACTTGCGTGCCCTCTTGTTCTGTCCCTAGGTGTATTTTAGGCCTTGCGTGCCCTCTTGTTCTGTCCCTAGGTGTATTTTAGGACTTGCACGCCCTCTTGTTCCATCCCTAGGTGTATTTTAGGACTTGCGTGCCCTCTTGTTCTTTCCCTAGGTGTATTTTAGGACTTGCACGCCCTCTTGTTCCATCCCTAGGTGTATTTTAGGGCTTGCGTGCCCTCTTGTTCTGTCCCTAGGTGTATTTTAGGACTTGCACGCCCTCTTGTTCCGTCCCTGGGTGTATTTTAGGACTTGCTCGCCCTCTTGTTCTGTCCCTAGGTGTATTTTAGGACTTGCGTGCCCTCTTGTTCTGTCCCTAGGTGTATTTTAGGACTTGCGTGCCCTCTTGTTCCGTCCCTGGGTGTATTTTAGGCCTTGCACGCCCTCTTGTTCCGTCCCTAGGTGTATTTTAGGACTTGCGCGCCCTCTTGTTCCGTCCCTAGGTGTATTTTAGGACTTGCGCGCCCTCTTGTTCCGTCCCTAGGTGTATTTTAGGACTTGCTCGCCCTCTTGTTCTGTCCCTAGGTGTATTTTAGGACTTGCGTGCCCTCTTGTTCCGTCCCTGGGTGTATTTTAGGACTTGCGTGCCCTCTTTTTCCGTCCCTGGGTGTATTTTAGGCCTTGCACGCCCTCTTGTTCTGTCCCTAGGTGTATTTTAGGACTTGCGCGCCCTCGTGTTCCGTCCCTGGGTGTATTTTAGGACTTGCACGCCCTCTTGTTCCGTCCCTGGGTGTATTTTAGGACTTGCACACCCTCTTGTTCCGTCCCTAGGTGTATTTTAGGACTTGCGTGCCCTCTTGTTCTGTCCCTAGGTATATTTTAGGACTTGCGTGCCCTCTTGTTCTGTCCCTAGGTATATTTTAGGACTTGCGTGCCCTCTTGTTCCGTCCCTGGGTGTATTTTAGGACTTGCGTGCCCTCTTTTTCCGTCCCTGGGTGTATTTTAGGCCTTGCACGCCCTCTTGTTCTGTCCCTAGGTGTATTTTAGGACTTGCGCGCCCTCGTGTTCCGTCCCTGGGTGTATTTTAGGACTTGCGCGCCCTCGTGTTCCGTCCCTGGGTGTATTTTAGGACTTGCACGCCCTCTTGTTCCGTCCCTGGGTGTATTTTAGGACTTGCACACCCTCTTGTTCCGTCCCTAGGTGTATTTTAGGACTTGCGTGCCCTCTTGTTCTGTCCCTAGGTATATTTTAGGACTTGCGTGCCCTCTGGTTCTGTCCCTAGGTGTATTTTAGGACTTGCGTGCCCTCTTGTTCTGTCCCTAGGTGTATTTTAGGACTTGCGTGCCCTCTTGTTCCGTCCCTGGGTGTATTTTAGGACTTGCGTGCCCTCTTGTTCTGTCCCTAGGTGTATTTTAGGACTTGCACGCCCTCTTGTTCCATCCCTAGGTGTATTTTAGGACTTGCGTGCCCTCTTGTTCTGTCCCTAGGTGTATTTTAGGACTTGCGTGCCCTCTTGTTCCGTCCCTGGGTGTATTTTAGGACTTGCGTGCCCTCTTGTTCTGTCCCTAGGTGTATTTTAGGACTTGCACGCCCTCTTGTTCCATCCCTAGGTGTATTTTAGGACTTGCGTGCCCTCTTGTTCCGTCCCTGGGTGTATTTTAGGACTTGCACGCCCTCTTGTTCCATCCCTAGGTGTATTTTAGGACTTGCGTGCCCTCTTGTTCCGTCCCTGGGTGTATTTTAGGACTTGCGTGCCCTCTTGTTCTGTCCCTAGGTGTATTTTAGGACTTGCGTGCCCTCTTGTTCTGTCCCTAGGTGTATTTTAGGACTTGCGTGCCCTCTTGTTCCGTCCCTGGGTGTATTTTAGGACTTGCGTGCCCTCTTGTTCCGTCCCTGGGTGTATTTTAGGACTTGCACGCCCTCTTGTTCCATCCCTAGGTGTATTTTAGGACTTGCGTGCCCTCTTGTTCCGTCCCTGGGTGTATTTTAGGACTTGCGTGCCCTCTTGTTCTGTCCCTAGGTGTATTTTAGGACTTGCACGCCCTCTTGTTCCGTCCCTAGGTGTATTTTAGGTCATTATATCCTAATTACTTTGAGCATTTTGGATGAAACAACTTTCTACTAAACCTGAGAATTACAGCAGGGAATTGTTGCTGCGATTTGCCTCCAGGCTAAAGCAGCGCCGCCAGGGTCGGGCGCGACCTTCAAGTGTCTTAGAAAAGCAGTGACAGAACTAGAGCAGAGGAGAGAGTTATGTAACACAAAATGGCAGACGTACCGTCAAACTCTGCAGGTCCGACTCCGACTATGATAACGGATAAGGGCAGCGAGGAGGCCTGGAGGGAAAGAAATAAGAAAGTTATACAGAAAAACACGAACACATCCGGACACTTAAAACAAAGCAGTAACGTTTGTCTTTCTGATCCACCCACAAAAGGAGATTCTTATCTTTATAAATGAGAGATCATTGCATGTAATTACTGATAAGCCCCAGAGACATTGTTTTCAGTGAAGAGACTAGCCGCGCCAAGACCCATTTATAGAAATGTTGTAACTAAAACGTAATGTTATCCTCCTCCGTGCGATCTGTAAATAACATCCTGGCCCTCCGGGGTTAAAGCTCCTCACCTTCATAACAAAGGAGAACTTGCACAGCTGTGACCTTGGAGGGGCTCACACAACCAGTGTCTCAGACACAGCATGTCACTGTCTACTTGTTAGCAGCATGAGACACTTAGGTCACAGCAGTGAAGCATGGCACCCTACATGAGAACAGGTTGAAAATGGCAGCTCCAGAAGGTGATCACTTGTGGTGTTGTGCGGCAGGCTCCCTCTCTCTCTTTCTCTTTGCTGTCTGTCTCTCTCGCTCTACTGTCTGACTCTCTCTATTTGTGCTGTTTCTCTCTCTCTCTGTCTCTCTCTCTCTGTGCTTTCTCTCTCTCTGTGCTGTCTGTCCATGTGCTGTCTCTCTCTGTGCTTTCTCTCTTTGTACGCTGTCTCTCTCTCTGTGCCGTTTCTGTGCTTTCTCTCTCTCTGTGCTGTCTGTCCATGAGCTGTCTCTCTCTGTGCTTTCTCTCTTTGTACGCTGTCTCTCTCTCTGTGCTGTCTCTCTCTGTGCTTTCTCTCTTTGTACGCTGTCTCTCTCTCTGTGCTGTCTCTCTCTGTGCTGTCTCTCTCTCTGTGCTGTCTCTCTGTGCTTTCTCTCTTTGTACGCTGTCTCTCTCTCTGTGCTGTGTCTCTCTGTGCTTTCTCTCTCTTTGTGCTGCCTGTCCACGTGCTGTCTCTCTCTGTGCTGTCTCTCTCTGTGCTGTCTCTCTCTGTGCTTTCTCTCTCTGTGCTGTCTCTCTCTCTGTGCTGTCTCTCTCTCTGTGCTGTCTCTCTCTCTGTGCTTTCTCTCTCTTTGTGCTGTCTGTCCATGTGCTGTCTCTCTCTGTGCTGTCTCTCTCTGTGCTGTCTCTCTCTGTGCTGTCTCTCTCAGGTGTGTAATGGCCCTGGTTATACCCCTTGCTGTGTTGCCTGGGACGTTCTCTCTCACTCACTGATCCCCCCCCCCACCCCCCCCCCCCCCCCTTAGTAGTAAATTAAAGGGCCATTTACCTCCCTGTTGTGATGAGATTGCGAGCTATAATGATCTATTATTTTAATTACACTAATAACAGCTAAAACGTCTCCGGCCTACTGGCCGTCACATGATTAATAACAGAGTCTGTATTTAAAAAATTCAAAAAGACTTTCAACATGCTTTTAGGAGATCTTTACTGTGATGTGGTCCAAACTGTGCTGAATTTAGTGGCCCTTTGTGTACTTTTTATATGACCATTACATTGAGCAGGATTAAATTACTTAAGTAACCTAGTTAATACATTCCTATAGAACAGATGCCTTACGAGTCCCTTTAAGTCGCCATACTTGAATTGCTTTTGATGTATAAAAGTTCTTAAGAGACTTGCAGCCTTATTAAATTGCGATTCGGCCAATTGAATAGGGCTCTATATAAGCGCAGAGCGTATTACAGACGTGTTTAGTTAGTGAGACCTGGCGTTTGGATAGAAGATCACGAACTAAACACTTCTGTAATACGCTCTGCGCTTATATAGAGCCCGACGCGATTGGCCGAATCGCAATGTAATAAGGCTGCTAGTCTCCATAATCAGACACAGTATCTAGCTGGTCTGGCGGTACCGTATTTGGTGGGGCCCACTGAGGTCTGGCGGTACCGTATTTGGTGGGGCCCACTGAGTCTGGCGGTACCGTGTTTGGTGGGCCCACTGAGGTCTGGCGGTACCGTGTTTGGTGGGCCCACTGAGTCTGGCGGTACCGTATTTGGTGGGCCCACTGAGTCTGGCGGTACCGTGTTTGGTGGGCCCACTGAGGTCTGGCGGTACCGTATTTGGTGGGGCCCACTGAGTCTGGCGGTACCGTGTTTGGTGGGCCCACTGAGGTCTGGCGGTACCGTGTTTGGTGGGCCCACTGAGGTCTGGCGGTACCGTATTTGGTGGGCCCACTGAGTCTGGCGGTACCGTATTTGATGCGGCCCACCCGGACCTCACAAGCGCTTCCATCTTGCGTCACGTTGTTTTCTCTCTTCTGAATTGCTATTAACCTTCCTCTTTGTAATTGGAATTAATGTCAGCGCTTCGTTAGGCCAGATATTCATCAGTAATAAGAAAGGTTTCTTTCATCCCCTTCCCCAGTGGGAGGAGCGCGCTGCGCGGTCTTATACAGACTAATTATTCCTCTTTCCCGTAGGATATTGGCTTATCTGCTCCCTCCCACAGCGCCCGAAGGAAACACAGTTTTGTTCTCTATTAATTTCTCTTTTATTCTTCTGCAAATCTTTGCTCAGAAAATTCCTTGTGCGTCTGGGGAGTTCTCACCTCCGAATCTCTCGCTTCTGGGGTCCACAGCGCAAGAAAGCGCTTCATATGGAGACTGTCCGCTTCCAGTGGTCACGGGGACACCTCTGAGACTCCATACGTGACCCTCTCATTTAGGTTCATTTAAGGCAGGGGTGTAGGAGCCAGAATACTTATGGGGGGGGGGGGGTTACAGCTCATTGTATACAGAGGCGTAAAATAGCTGATATACATACAGACATAGAAGAATGGGGGGGGTTGTCCCCCCCAGTTCCTACACCCATGATTTAGGGGTCTTTAGGCAATCCTTTTGTTTTATATACATTGTTTTACTTGGCAATGTTTAGCCTCCTAAATGTAACTATCATTCTCTTTACTTCTAAGAAGCCCCTTTCTTCTTGTTCTTTCTCATATAAGATGCCATGTTTCACAGCTGTGAGGGAGATTCTTCCCACTACAGTGCCATGTGTTACTCAGACTTACAGCATGTCACTGTCTGCTTGCATTACATACTGGTAGTGTTAATACCTCCCTTTGGGTATGTCCTTAGGTCA
Organism: Discoglossus pictus; assembly: GCA_027410445.1. NCBI lineage: Eukaryota > Metazoa > Chordata > Amphibia > Anura > Alytidae > Discoglossus > Discoglossus pictus. The sequence goes on from JAPZIH010001284.1 coordinate 31,290, forward strand.
CAGCTGTGAAACATGGCAACATATATGAGAAAGAACAGAAAGAAAAGAGCGGGTTCCAGAAGATGAAGATCTTTTGTTCTTGAGGCTTCTTAGAAGTAAGTGATCCGTACCTTTTATATGACATAGAGGATAATAAAAGGAAGTTACAGATAAAGCTTTGCCCCGCCCTAGATCGCTTCTCGTGCGTTGTCTCTCTTTCAGCAGATAAAATGGGAGGCCTAGATACGCTTATTGATGTTTTTATAACAATATCCCGTTATACCACCCCCATTTACACCTTGGAGGAGGAATACTGCTGCATCTTATCTAACATTTCCAGGTTATTCATTCTAGACATAAAGTATATTGTGGTGGGTATAAAACAGTACGCCTACGTATCCAAAGCAGGTCAGGAGATAGGTTTTGCTACAGCAAGTCTTTACACTGTTGCTGAGGATTCTGGGTAAATATGTAAATTTGGTTCAAAATGGCTCTAGCCCACATACGGGACTCACTTAGCCACTTGTGCTCGGCTCCTAGTATCGCCATGGAGTAGGTGGGCAGCAGAGGGACCGGGGCCCACATGCCCCTCAGGCACCCCCCAGTGTGTTCTCTGGAGTGGGGGAGTACGCCCCTCATCCCCAATACAGAGTACATAACACCCAATGGTACTGCTAATCACCAACTATTACCAACTATGACCTTCTCCTAGTTTGCTTTGGGTACAATAAAAAGAATACACGTAGCCTGCCGTGTCCCCGGAGAGTCCTGAACTCTAGCACTACCAGTCACTGGCGCAACACTCACATTCACAATCGCCTCTTTGGTGTGAACCATGTCCGAGATGACTCCGTCCGTGATAATAAGAAGGACGTAATACTGAGACCCATCGGTTATCTGTCCGGCGGCGCTTCAAAAAGAGAAAGAATATAGAAGAGATTAGGAGGAGACCATCCATCCGCCATAACCTTCTGTATAACTCAAGCATACGAGAAATCTCTAGTAATATACCCGCTAGGACATTAACTGCCCGCCATAACTATCATATCCAACGTCCATCGGCGCACTAAGGGTTACATAAGCGCTAAACAATAATGTGAATGTCACCCCCAAACTAGAGTTTTGGGCCAATAACCCATCAATCCATGTATTTGTATCTGGTATAACCCTCCAGAGCTAAGGGGAGGGGGCTTGTGGCCTGGCTCAGTGATAGGGTAGTATGTTAGGGGTGGGGCTTAATAGGAGGGTATAAGTGGGGGTGGGGCAGCACAGGTGTGTTAAGGTTCGTGTATATGTTTATTAGACATAGCCTGGCGGGGTGCCGCGTCACCCTAGGGGGGAGCCCATTAGCCGGTAGAGTTGTTGTTACCAGAGGTCCGTTGGACACGGGGTTGCATTGGCCATCTGGCTGGAGGGTCAGCTCTTTCCTGGTAAGGGTGTGCAGCTACCTCTGTGGCCTGGTGATACCCAATTCCGATGTCTGGTGCCATTACTGGTGTTGGGGGTTTGGTATTATGCGGACCTTAGGTCAAAAGCAATCTCCATATTTTATATAAATATCAAACTCCAGTGACCCAGAACAAAATGGCGCCTACGTGATATTTCCAGAGTCAACAATAAGCGTATTCTTTGCCTTAACTCCGGGATCTTTAGCCGCTGTTGGACTTATGTCTTTACCTACCTGGCTACTTGATTTATGACCGGTGCAAAGTTGGTTGGACCATATAACTGGACAGTGCGCAGGCTTTTAAAATACGCCTCCAGCACGCCCTGAATGCCCACACAGTTTGGGTTCTCCACATCCCCGTTCTGAAAAAGAAGGAAAACGTCAAAGAAAACAAATAAACCCTCAGGGACATTACATGGCGGCAGCGTCTTCCGGGGGTTACTCCCCAAATGATCAGTTACTAACAATACACAATAATGCTATTAAAACACTGCAGTAACCTGGGAAAAACGTAATAAGTATGTGAAGATTTTCTCTAAAATGCTTTTATGCTCAGACCCCCCACCGCTGCTAATGTTTTATTTTGTTACATACGTGTGAATTTTCCCCCAAACTAGAGTTTTTTGTCGATACCCTTCTCTTCCAGTTATCCTACGTAATCCTGGATGTCCTTTTAATTGAAAAATATAAATAGAGAATGTTATCTATTAAATCTACTGCCACAGCCTCATTTGGTAGAGAGTTCTTACTGTATAGAATCTTTTCTCTCATGAAGGTGGAATCTTTTTCCTTCTGACCTCATGGGATGCCCTTATGTCAGATAAGAACCTCTTGGCACAAAAAGTTCCCTTGCCAAATATACTGACCCTGGAAGTATTTATATAAGGTGATCAGATCTTAGGGGCCTGTTTTCTAGAGAAAATACGTTTAGTTTTGTTGCCCCGTGATTTGCTCCATCACTATTAAAGTTGACAGTGTTGGCTGCCCCTCCTGCCCCACTGATGCCCCGGCTGCGGCTCTCTCCTGCCCCACTGGATCCACAAAGAAGTTATGGCCGGAGGACCCAGGGGAGAAGACGGTGTGCGGCGCTCCTGGCAGGGTTACATCCAGGTATGAGACACAGGGGAGGGGGAAAAAGAGACAAGGGAGGGAGAGGAGGGAGAAAAAGAGACAAGGGAGGGAGAGGAGTAGGGAAAAGGAGACAAGGGACTGAGAGGAGGGAGAAAAGGAGACAAGGGAGGGAGAGGAGGGGGGAAAGTAGAAAAGGGACGAAGAGGAGGGGGAATGGAGACACAAGGGGGGGAAGGAGACACAGGGGAGGGAGAGGGGGAAAGGAGACACGGGGGAGGGGGAAAGGAGGAACAGGAGGAGAGAGGGGGAGGGATAGGGGGGAAAGGAGGTACAGGAGAGGATGAAAGGAGACACAGGCGAGGTAGAGGAGGAAAGGAGATGCAGGAGGGGGGGAAGAGATACAGGGGGAAGAGGGGGAAGGAGACACTAGGGAGAGAGGGTGTGAAGGAGACACAGGGGAGGGGGGAAGGAGACAGAGAATGGAGAGGGGGAAAGGAGACACAGGGGAGCAAGAGGGGGAAAGGGAGAGTGGGAAAGGAGGCAGAGAAGATGGAGGGGGGGAAAGGAGACACTGGGGGGGAGAGGGGGGAAGGAGACACTAGGGATCGAGGGCGTGAAGGAGACACAGGGGAGGGGGTAAGGACTCAGGGAATGTAGAGGGGGAAAGGAGGCACAGGGGAGCAAGAGGGGGAAAGGGAGAGTGGGAAAGGAGGCAGAGAAGATGGAGGGGGGAAAGGAGACACTGGGGGGGAGAGGGGGGAAGGAGACACTAGGGAGAGAGGGCGTGAAGGAGACACAGGGGAGGGGGGAAGGTGACAGAGAATGGAGAGGGGGGAAAGGAGACACAGGGGAGCAAGAGGGGGAAAGGGAGAGTGGGAAAGGAGGCAGAGAAGATAGAGGGGGGGTAAGGAGACATTGGGGGGGAGAGGGGGAGGAAAAACGAGATGAGGGAGAGGAGGGGGAAAAGGAGACAAGGGAGGGAGAGGAGGGGGGAAAGGAGAAAAGGGACGAAGAGGAGGGGGAATGGAGACACAAGGGGGGGAAGGAGACACAGGGGAGGGAGAGGGGGAAAGGAGACACGGGGGAGGGGGAAAGGAGGAACAGGAGAAGGAGAGAGGGGGCAAAGGAGGAACAGGGGAGGGATAGGGGGGAAAGGAGGTACAGGAGAGGATGAAAGAAGACACAGGCGAGGGAGAGGAGGAAAGGAGATGCAG
>JAPZIH010001284.1:40000-47189 GCA_027410445.1 Discoglossus pictus
GGGGGAAGGAGACACAGGGGAAAGAGGGTGGTGGAAGGAGACACAGGGGAGAGGCTGGGGGAAGGAGACACAGGGGAAAGAGGGTGGGGGAAGGAGACACAGGGAAGAGGCTGGGGGAAGGAGACACAGGGGAGAGGCTGGGGGAAGGAGACACAGGGGAGTGGCTGGGGGAAGGAGACACAGGGGAGAGGGTGGGGGAAGGAGACACAGGGGAGAGGCTGGGGGAAGGAGACACAGGGGAGAGGGTGGGGGAAGGAGACACAGGGGAGAGGCTGGGGGAAGGAGACACAGGGGAAAGAGGGTGGGGGAAGGAGACACAGGGGAGAGGCTGGGGGAAGGAGACACAGGGGAAAGAGGGTGGGGGAAGGAGACACAGGGGAGAGGCTGGGGGAAGGAGACACAGGGGAAAGAGGGTGGGGGAAGGAGACACAGGGGAGAGGGTGGGGGAAGGAGACACAGGGGAGAGGCTGGGGGAAGGAGACACAGGGGAGAGGCTGGGGGAAGGAGACACAGGGGAGAGGTTGGGGGAAGGAGACACAGGGGAGAGGCTGGGGGAAGGAGACACAGGGGAGAGGGGGAAGGAGAAACAGGGGAGAGGCTGGGGGAAGGAGACACAGGGGAGAGGGGGAAGGAGACACAGGGGAGAGGGTGGGGGAAGGAGACACAGGGGAGAGGCTGGGGGAAGGAGACACAGGAGAGAGGGTGGGGGAAGGAGACACAGGGGAGAGGCTGGGGGAAGGAGACACAGGGGAGAGGGTGGGGGAAGGAGACACAGGGGAGAGGCTGGGGGAAGGAGACACAGGGGAAAGAGGGTGTGGGAAGGAGACACAGGGGAGAGGGTGGGGGAAGGAGACACAGGGGAGAGGCTGGGGGAAGGAGACACAGGGGAAAGAGGGTGGGGGAAGGAGACACAGGGGAGAGGCTGGGGGAAGGAGACACAGGGGAAAGAGGGTGGGGGAAGGAGACACAGGGGAGAGGTTGGGGGAAGGAGACACAGGGGAGAGGTTGGGGGAAGGAGACACAGGGGAGAGGCTGGGGGAAGGAGACACAGGGGAGAGGCTGGGGGAAGGAGACACAGGGGAGAGGCTGGGGGAAGGAGACACAGGGGAGAGGGTGGGGGAAGGAGACACAGGGGAGAGGCTGGGGGAAGGAGACACAGGGGAAAGAGGGTGGGGGAAGGAGACACAGGGGAGAGGGTGGGGGAAGGAGACACAGGGGAGAGGGTGGGGGAAGGAGACACAGGGGAGAGGCTGGGGGAAGGAGACACAGGAGAGAGGGTGGGGGAAGGAGACACAGGGGAGAGGTTGGGGGAAGGAGACACAGGGGAGAGGCTGGGGGAAGGAGACACAGGGGAGAGGCTGGGGGAAGGAGACACAGGGGAGAGGGTGGGGGAAGGAGACACAGGGGAGAGGGTGGGGGAAGGAGACACAGGGGAGAGGCTGGGGGAAGGAGACACAGGGGAGAGAAGGCGGGGAAGGAGACACAGGGGAGAGGGTGGGGGAAGGAGACACAGGGGAGAGGCTGGGGGAAGGAGACACAGGGGAAAGAGGGTGGGGGAAGGAGACACAGGGGAGAGGTTGGGGGAAGGAGACACAGGGGAGAGGCTGGGGGAAGGAGACACAGGGGAGAGGCTGGGGGAAGGAGACACAGGGGAGAGGCTGGGGGAAGGAGACACAGGGGAGAGGGTGGGGGAAGGAGACACAGGGGAGAGGGTGGGGGAAGGAGACACAGGGGAGAGGCTGGGGGAAGGAGACACAGGGGAGAGGGGGAAGGAGACACAGGGGAGAGGGTGGGGGAAGGAGACACAGGGGAGAGGGGGAAGGAGACACAGGGGAGAGGGTGGGGGAAGGAGACACAGAGGAGAGGCTGGGGGAAGGAGACACAGGAGAGAGGGTGGGGGAAGGAGACACAGGGGAGAGGGTGGGGGAAGGAGACACAGGGGAGGGGGGAAGGACACACAGGGGAAGGACAGGTGGGGATAATGTATTCCTGTCATTTGGGCAATGTGTGGCATTTCCTGCCTTACAATTTTAAACGCGTCATCGTTGACGGCCATGTTTCCTCTTATAATGCTGTGTGATATCTGGTAAATGAGCATGTGCAGCGAAGACAAGTGTGCGATGTGCTGCGGCAGTGCTGCTCACGGAGGAAAATATACCTGCGTATTATATATAAAATTCCAAATAAAATACAAATTGTCCAGAATTGGATGTTATTTAATTGAATATACAATAGTGATGTGTTTCTGGCCCAGGCCTAGGGCAGCACCATGTCAGTGGGCAGCAGAGTGAAGGGGCAGATGCAATGCCACAGACAGTGTGGTCATACATAAATAAATGCAGATTGTATCAGAAATAGCAGTTGGATGCTGGACATTGTTCTCAGCCTCCACCTACTTGCGCCCCAGGGACTAGTTGCACGGCCCCGTTGGCAACTAAAGGTTTAAAAATAGATTTTTATTTATTTTTTGCTCATTAAATTTATTGACATTTTCTGGCTGTAATGATCTCTTAAAAAAAACAGCCTCTGGTCCCCATGGCCAGAGAAAAAGAGTACTAAGCTTGATATTTAATGTGGTATTTAGAAATAGTGCAGTAGGATCTTTCCTGTTTTGTGCCCGCAAATGCAGTGGCGTGCTGCAGAGAATAGGCGGCGCGACCAATAGGGGGCACAACGGTTGCACGACAAGACCTTGTTCAATCTGTTCTTAGAGTGAGCGTTAGAGTTAGGGTTTATGGTTAAGGTTAGGGGTTAGGTTTAGGGGTTAGGGTAGTGGCACCATTACTTCACTATGTAAAGCTTATCGTCTGCTACTACCCTAAACCTTAACCCTAACTCTAAATCTAAACCAACCCCCTAACCCTAAGAACAAATTAAAGTATTGAGGTGCCACCTACTGGCAGCTGCACACTACTACACTGGCGGGGACATAACAGGAAAGGTCCGCCCAGTCTATATCACATAATAGTTATTACATAAATAAATATATATATTTACAGTTGGTTGGTATTAAATAGTTTGAGCGGATTTGTTAAATAATTACACATTATATGTCACAGAGAGGGTTAATAAACCACGAGAGCGTGACCAGTTGGTATAGAGCATAATAATAATAATAATAATAATAATAATAATAATGTAAACACTGTGACTATTATTATTTATCCATCATGGCCTAGTTGTGAGTTAAGTCAGTAGTAGAGTGGGGGGACGTCATGTAGCTTAAGCTTAAAGTGACGCACAAAGGTTCCACGTATGACGTTATTGGAAATGTTAGGTAATAAATAGCATATTATTCAGTGACTGCCATTAAAACCGGAACATTTTTATTACGCACTGTTTTTTTTGTGATAAAATATAATTTTTACGCATTTTCCTTTGTGCGGTAATTGGATCTTTACGGTGTCATTTCAAGCTCATTAAGTGCTGAGCAGATATAGAAGTTGCCCCCATAAGTAACCTCGTAGCCTCCGGCCCACACCCAGTAAGATCACTTCAAGGCTCCTCAGTCCCACCAGTAATTGGAGACTCACCGTTCGAAGCCGTAAAATCGATGGCGACGGTGAAGTTTAATTGGGTCCTGTGGAAAAGGAGAGAAAGTGATTGCAGATAATCCCTGGAAGAGACGTCTTCACGCTGACATATTCTGCTCACAAGACTTCAGATGTCTCATGAGATCTTGCCCCAAACGTCTTAAGGTAAAATGAAAGAACAACCTGGTGAAATAAGATTTCTGTCCCAATGATTTACACAAATACTAATAATATTAATTAGTAAAACATATGAAGCGCTTCTCAAACTGCAGCGCTCATTTAAAGGGACATGGCAGCTTTCTGGACTTCCCTAGGAATATAACACCCCGGTGTCTCTATCTTATGAGGTTTATGTACTTTATTTTATTAACAAATACTGTTTGCATCTGCCATCATATGCAGCTCATGAATACAAAGACTGTAAATGTCCGTGTTTCAGATTAGCCTGTCAGTGACCTCTCTCAATAACATGTTGCAGAATGATGGCACTGATTGGTTACTATGAGACACTGCACAAGTTGCAGTTAAACGTGCACTAGCTTCATGTGCTGCGGAGGAGAGAAGGTAATTAGGAAATATTTGTAATGTTTTAGGCTGAAAACACAGGATTTCTGCACTTTCTAATACAATGATGGGATATTATACACCTCGTGACACCCAAAAGCCTTCCACGCCCCTTTAATAAGAAACCCTAAACTCCTTCATGGCAGCGTGGGGTCACGGGCCTTTAGTAGACAGGGGGGTGTTCTGCTATTTGTATTATCTATCTAAGAATGGAAGGAGGAGGGTGATTTGTGGCAGGATTTCGGCGCTCCTTCCCCCTTCCACAGGCTCAGTAGAGGCAGAGTGCAAGTATACAGCAAACCTTCCTTACCCCGCCCTGTAACTGCCCCCTTTCAACTTGAAAAGGAAGTATGACGTCATGGCGTCTTCCAGACACTGCTAAAATGATGATTATCACTAAAAATGCTTTTATGCTCACGTGTTACATAGCGGCTAATGTTAGTAGTTTCCTGCATACTCACAGCGCACCACTACCTTACTAATCGAAGCTTATCATCTGCCTCTAACCCTAGCCCTAACCATAAACCCTAGCCACTAACCCTAAATCCCAAGCTTAAACCTTAACCCTAAACGTAGGACTAAACCCTAACCCTAAACCCTAGCCCCTAACCATAATTCCCAACCTTAAACCTTAACCCTATACCTAACACTAAACCCTAACCCTAAACCCTAGCCCCTAACCCTAAATCCCAACCTTAAACCCTAAACCCTAACCTTAAACCCTAGCCCCTAACCCTAAATACCAACCTTAAACCCTAACCCTAAACTTAAAACGAAACCCTAACCCTAGCCCCTAACCATAAATCCCAACCTTAAACCCTAACCCTAAACGTAACACTAAATCCTAACCCTAAACCCTAGCCCCTAACCCTTCATCCCAACATTAAACCCTAAACGTAACACTAAACCCTAGGCCCTAAACCCTAGTCCCTAACCATAAATCCCAACCTTACACCCAAACCCTAAACATAACTCTAACCCCTAACCATAAACCCTAGGCCCTAACCGTAAATACAACCATAAACACTAACCCTAAACGTAACCCTAAACATAACTCTAACCCCTAACCATAAACCCTAGGCCCTAACCATAAATACCAACCCTAAAGGTAACCCTAAACCCTAGCCCCTAACCCTTCATCCCAACATTAAACCCTAAACGTAACACTAAACCCTAGCCCCTAAACCTAAATACCAACCTTAAACACTAACCCTAAACGTAACCCTAGCCCCTAACCCTAAATCCTAACCCTAAACATAACACTAAACCCTAGCCCCTAAACCTAAATACCAACCTTAAACACTAACCATAAACGTAACACTAGCTCCTAACCCTAAATCCTAACCCTAAACATAACACTAAATCCTAGCCCCTAAACCTAAATACCAACCTTAAACACTAACACTAAATGTAACCCTAAACTCTAGCCCCTAACCATAACCCTAAACCCTAATCCTAAGAATAAATTAAACAAAGTCTTGTCGAGCCACGTTGTGCCACGAATAGCTGCTGCACACCACTGCGCTGGCCAGCACGCAGAGCTCTAGGTCCAATATGGACATGCCCAGACACAGGCAGAGCGTGCCAAAATGAAGATTTTCTCAATAAATGCCTTTAAGCTCGTGGCCTCCTTAGCTGCTAATAATGTTATCCTGTTATATACTTCCCAAAAGTGGTGCTTGTACAACAGGAAAAAAGACCATTTGAAGATTTCTTATTTTACGCCAAATAAGAATAATGATACTGCTGACACGTGACACGTAAGGGGCCACTATCGAGGTCATATAAAGAGGTTTCATTTGTTTTAGTATAAAATCAGTTTGTGAAGAAAGTAAGATATAGATTAGAGCTTGTGTCGTATTTCAGGGAGCGTCGAAAGCTGCTTCTCTAGAGCAGGCGTCCATGGGGTAGGAGAGGATCTGCCCAGGGGGCTGTCCTACAAAATGTGTGACCATTCTAGGCTTGCTAGAGGTGGCCATAAAGACTCATATCAGGACAGCTTCCTCGCTCATCCCCTGAACAGCTAATATGGGGTGGAGAGATGCAGCTTTGCTACTCCCTGAAACACTAAAGTTAAATGATTTATTTTATTGCTAGTTATTAAATAAACAAATGAAATCCTCGTCTGTCTTTCTGACGGGTTATTGGGAATGTGACCTGGCCCCTTGTCAGGTAGATGCCCCTTGTCAGGCTGACATGTTTTTCCATAAGGTACCACTGGCGCAGGAGATGAGATTTCTTCCTCTCCGCAGTCTTGTATAGAAGCTGACGGATCTGCCAGGGGGGCTGTAGTGGGGCGCAGCACCAAGTGACTCACCCTCCTTTGATATAATCCACAAATGTATATTCTGATTCAGCCTTGAAGGACAGAAGGGTCACCTGTGACACGTACAGAAGGGGCATTATCATGGCATCCTTATTAATCATCACATACGAAGTGAAGGACGATATGAGGCGCTCAACGTTACGTGATCAAATGGTCAAGTGGGGAGACACGGGAAGGGGAAGAAGAGAGGGGAGATGTGGGAGAGGAGAGGGATGGGGAGGGGAGAGGAGAGGGAGTGGGATAGGGAGAGGAGAGGGATGGGGAGGGATAGGGAGGGGAGAGAGATGGGGAGGGGAGAGGGGAGATGTGGGAGAGAAGAGGGATGGGGAGGGGAGAGAGATGGGGAGGGGAGATGGGAGATGTGGGAGAGGAGAGGGGTGGGGAGGGCAGAGGAGAGGGAGTGGGATAGGGAGAGGAGAGGGATGGGGAGGGATAGGGAGGGGAGAGAGATGGGGAGGGGAGATGTGGGAGAGGAGAGAGATGGGGAGGGGAGAGGGGAGATGTGGGAGAGGAGAGAGATGGGGAGGGCAGAGGAGAGGGAGTGGGATAGGGAGAGGAGAGGGATGGGGAGGGATAGGGAGGGGAGAGAGATGGGGAGGGGAGATGTGGGAGAGGAGAGAGATGGGGAGGGGAGAGGGGAGATGTGGGAGAGGAGAGGGATGGGAAGGGGAGAGGGGAGATGTGGGAGAGGAGAGAGATGGGGAGGGGAGAGGGGAGATGTGGGAGAGGAGAGAGATGGGGAGAGGGGAGATGTGGGAGAGGGAGA
>JAPZIH010001285.1:0-47125 GCA_027410445.1 Discoglossus pictus
ATAATATGTTTAAAGAGTGACATATTTTAAAATGGAAAATAAAACTTTATTTAGCTACAGTTCTGTTTTACAACACTGGCTGTACAATGTCTATGCTCATATGGATTTGTTATTATTAATTTTGTAATTTTGATGGTTTTTAGTGTTATTGTGCATAGATTTAAGAACAATTAACTTGTGTTTTTTTTAAAGATAAGTTAGCATGGTATAGTACAGTGGTTCTTAACCATTTTGATCTTGGGCCTGGCTTGTTACCTTCTAATGTGCATGGGCACTGGCTTTGAGATGTTGATCATTTTATTGAATATAGTTCATTTAACTGTACATAAGTTCATCAATAACATGTCTATAACTTTGAATGATCATAGTGGCATGTTTTGCTGTTCTCATTCCTCCTTGTCCCTGAGGACTGGCATTTGAGAACCACTGGTATAGTACAGGGTACCATTAGTATAAATAGCTGTCTCACCAGCTGTAGAAGTTCAGGGGAGCCGTGACTGATCCTTCACCATAGAGGTTCCTCGTGACATAAAGAAAAAAAGTGTGGACTAGTCCCTTTCTTGTAACGCAGACAGACAGGAGCTATGACCCATGTACACTGTGATCTAAACATATGAAGATGTTGCCTTCCCCCATCAGAACAACAATAGAGAAGGTGTGAGCTGATGATTAAATGAGATGTGTTTATTATGTAGCAGCTGTGAGGTGCCAGACACCCAATATCCTCTAATTCATGTACTGATTCTCTCCATGTTAGCAGACAGGGTGGGATACTGAGTATGTGAGACAGACTGGCACATACCCACTGCAGAGGCTGGGAGCTGTCCAAGGTACCTGAAGCAGCCCACATGAGCACACAGAGCCCAGGAGCTGTCTAGCCAGGGGGGTGAGGGCAAACACAGGGAGACAATCCTGTGACTGCCCACACTCGGAAATAGAGAGTCATAAATAGAGGTACTCAGGTATTTCTAATGTAACATTGAAATGCAAGAATTATTTTTTGGAATAAAGTAAAGTTTGGTCAAAAAAAAAATTGAAATGCTGCTGAGAGACAATCTGTGTGTATGTATGAGCCGTGGGGGCAGACCTTTGCAGGGATTGCTTGGGCGGTATGAGTAAGTGAAAACAGAGCTTTTAAAGGACCACATCACTCATAACAATTTGGACCACATTACAGTAAAGATCTCCTTAAAGCATGGTGAAATACTTTTAGATTTTTTCACTGAAAATGAAAAAAATAAAATAAATGTGTTTACATGAGTCACTGACATGTCAGTTATGGGTTAACTAATTTGTGCATTCCTAAGTTCAGGCAAAAGCTACTACCAATCACAGTCCTCACTGCCTGATATTAATCATGAAACTACCAGTAGGTAGGACAGACTGTGTTTGTAAACAGACCTAAAACTTTCGATTGTTTAGCTGTTATTGGTGTAATTAAAAAATAGATACTTTTAACATACAATCTTGTGCTTTTTCACACCATGAAAACCACTTACAGTGTGATTAATGGCCCTTTAAATTGAATGCCCTGTCCTTTACAGTTTATGTGACTTTAGTTGGCTAGTACCTAAGATTTTTAAAAACTCCCTTTGCACATTGTATACAATTAAATGCAATTTCTAAGACTCAATTTAAATATTATATATAAGATGCAGAAATACATTCCAAATGAATACAATAAAAAAAAACAAAGGCTGTTTTTTTAACTCTCTATAAATATTTGTCCCACTACCAAGTGTAGAGAATCTTTAAAAGAAGGGGATAAATCTCTTTCACACCATAAAGAGCATCTACAGGTAAATGGCCCTTTAAGCATTTGCTAATAAAATTATGTTTCTTTTTTAGCTGTTCTTTCCAATTTTACGCTAATGGTAGCAGACTGACTTTGCTGCTACCATCAGTATGGTACATTCTTCACAAATGTCCCTTTTTCCCCAAACAACAGTGTTCCGTTACAATAAATTACTTTTTGAGGTGCCAGCAGCCCTTTAATGACAGCATAAAAGACACAGTACATAATCCTTTAGATTGTAAGTCTGCGAGTTTCAATCCTGCGCGGTGCTTTAGGGAAAGCGCTATGGACACCGGATTTAAAGCTCAAAGACAGGGTCCTCCATTCATTGCAATGTGTGAATCTTGAACTTGTCATTGCCTGTAACTTAACTTATGTATAGCGCTACGGAATATGTTGGCGCGTTACATAAATGATAATAATAATAATAATAATAAGATTTTACCTTTCCCAGTGTTGCTCTTTGTTTCTGGAGACTTGCTCAGGTGTTCAAGCTGTAGGAGAAAGCAGATTAGAGACTGTCAGAGAATAGCAAAGAACTGAACCTATATGTTCAATGCAACACAATACAAAAGCATGGATTATATACTCAACAATATCAGTAGACAGTGTTTGTAACAGTGCACATAGATACTCAGACTCATTCTATAATGCAGCATACTCATTATATAGATATTCAGCATCTATATAGAACACCTTAGCTCATAGGTCTCATGGTACAAAAGAGAGATGGAGTGGTTCTTAAAGAGTTTTTCTACACATCTGCACTTATAACATATAGGTCAGAAAGTGATATAAAAGATGCTGAGTATCAATATGTTGAATATCTTGCATTATAAAATGAGACTGGATATATCTGTGTATTGTTTCTCTCTGCTGTGAGAGGCTATCAAACAGTTCTTCCACACATCAGCTCCTAGCATATCTGGCCCACTTTGTTCTTTATCAGTGTATAGATACCTTGTATTATTATACAGCATGTCATGTTCTTTATCAATCCAAAGAGACTTTGTATTATTATATAGCACTGCATGTTCTTTATCACTATATAGATCATTTCTGCATTAGTAGGACTTGCGAGTGTCACCTTCTGAGCATGTGCTCAGGAAAGGGATAGATGTCAAATACTAAGAGCTCCATTTTTTTTTATTCCCCTTCCCTCTCGGTATGTCCTACTCTTCTACCCCTACCTAACCGATAAGTAACGCCTTCAGCTCCCATCTATCAGGAAGTGTTAAAATCAGACAAAATTGAACTGAAGTGGGCATGGTTTAAATAAAAAAAAGTGAGCTAGGTATAAAAAGAATAATGAGAAAATATAGAAAAGGTTAGTAGCTTTTAAGGAGTCAATGTGATTTTGACAACATGTTGTACATTAGCTGTTTTTTCTTCCAAATGCATTAGGGATTTTGTTAGGATACATGGCATCATGAACTCTGGGTAACGGTAGGATCTTCCAATAAGACAATGATCCAAAGCAAACCTCCAAATCCACACAAAATGGTTCACTGGCACAGAATCAAGCTATCGTAGTGCCCACCCCAGTCCTTGACTTAAACCACATTTACAAACATGTGGGATAAGCTGAAGAGAACCCTCAAGCAAGGATCTGGAGAGATTTCCCATGTAGAAATGGTCTCAGGTTCCTTTTTTATGTCTTCTCCCACCTCATTTAGCACTCACTCAGTGCTGTTATAGGTTAAACATAACAAGTCAGAGGCGCTCAGTCAGAAAACGAATTAACCGTAATAGGTTAGTTCTATGGACCTGATAACCCACTCAGAGAGCAACTCTTTTAGCTCATCTGTGCTCTTCACAGGGAGAAATATCCTGTAGTATATCAGTCTGGTCCCACTTTCTAAAGTGACCCAGCCCCGAAATACCAGGCAATTCAACCCTTAACAGGAGAAACAGCAAACCCCAGATGTACATTTCGGCCTTCAATAGGCCTCATCAGTGAGGTGTAGCTGAACTCCCTAAGGCACAGTGAGCAAGGGGTCCATGTCTGGAGTCCCCTATACCTCTTAGGGAGATTAATCCCTAAGGGTAATTTGCATAAGCATAACAACAAAGTCAGAGGTGCTCAATCAGAGAACAAACTAACTTTAATGGACATGATAACCCACTCTGAGAGCGGCCTCTTTTAGCTCACTTGTGCCCTTCGCAGGGAGAAATATCCTGTAGTATATCAGTCTGGTCCCACTAGAGTGACACAGCCCTGAAATACCAGGTTAGATCAAGCATGAAACAACAGAGACAAAGACTGCCTTGCTCAACTTTACCAAGGGTGCCAATAATTACAGAGGGCACTGTATATGCAGATGTACCAGTAATATATACATATATACCAAGGATATTTGTATACAGATATACCAGTGACGTATAGATAGATTCAGATATACCAGTGGTATATGAAAATATATCAATAATAAAGAGAGATGTACTATGTGTTACATACAATTAGTGGTCGTGATATCCCAGTGACAAACACAGCTACAAAGTCCACATGGATTAGTCACAGTGATATTTTTACATTAACTTGCCCCCGGTTCTCTTACATACACGGCCTCTCCTCATTGGCTGCTCTGTAACCTAATGTCAGAGCGTCCTTGTACTTGTCTATTTATATTATCATCAAGCAGGACATATTCCCTGCAGAAACACACCTGGAACTTTTGAACCATCAAATAAAATGTGTGTGTGGAAAAGCAAACATCATAGGAGTGAGGAAAACATTTAAAAAAGCTATAATGGGCAAGGATTGTGGCTGCCACTTTAAACACTACAGTTGCCATTTGGTGTTTATGAAATACTAGAATGAAACGTGTTAGTGCAAAACAGATTTGCAAAATGGCTTGTTTTCATGTTGTGACCATTAGATTGCTACCAATATTAGCAGGGCATTTTAATAAAACTGACGGTCCACAAAACCCTTACTGGCGTTCACATAGATTTAATTGGCAACTCTTTACCTTGCAAGAAGTAACACCTAGCCCAAGCAATCCCTAACACTCAGAAGCACCTATTGCATGCCTATGCACGTCGAGGGCAATTCACACTAAGATCTGGCTCCTACAGATAATAAAAAAACTTCCAAGAAGTAACACATAGCCCAAGCAATTACTAACTAGTTAAAGCCAATTCACCCCAAAAATAAGGCTCCTAGAGATTGCAAAAAAACTTTTTAAATAGTAACACCTACTCAAAGCAATCATTTACACTTAGAAATACCTACTGTAGATACTCAAATATAGCACCACCTGAATGTACCGCAAGGGTTATGAGTTAGGTGAATGGGTAAAACATGCAAAACGTGAATATAACGCAAGGGTTAAAATTTACAGAATTGTAAAAAATTGAATTAGTAAATACTGTATGTGCGGAATCCTGTTCCAAAAGCATCCCAAATGGTGCATAAATGCTGTAATATATATAAACAATTATATATGATAATCAAATGATAATCAAAACTGTATTTCCATAAGGACTGTCTACATTGGTTACATTATAAAAGAACTTGATTAGCCATGTCATTTGATTGACTTATAATATGCACTGTATGGTTGAGACCTCCACTCCCATTGCCACCTGCTCCCGCCCCCGCAGGACTCACAACACTATGGCCGCAGCCTGTGGTAAATACAGCACTCAGTGCACTGGCTGCAGCAGCAGGATGCACTCTAATAAAAACATGAGACCTAGGAGCCGTTTGTGCCTGCACCGGTGGCAAGACTATAAACTTCATTCAATAACAAGAACCACAAGGAACCAGTTTACCAGAGAATTTAGAACAGCTGTATCTTGAATATATTGTGATCCTCCGATTATTGGTTAAAATGGCATCATAAAAAACTAGCAGTATAGTCGAGTATCTACAGTATTGCAATGCCTAACCACATCCAAGCAAATTCCCCCCAAGATCAGGCTGTACGATGCTCCAACAGACCCAAATTTATTTAGTCTACTACTAAGCTCTGATAATATCATAACTATTAGAATTAGGAAAAGACTTTAAAAAAGTCAAACGTTTGTGGGGTGGAAAAAAATATCTAAAACTTAGGAACCAGGAATTTGTATAATCAGATAGGCTGTTTCTAAGAGCCTGAAAGGAAACGCTTCATACAGATCACTTATATAGCTGTGAGCAGGCGGGTTGTTGCTAACGCTGCTGGCTCGCATAGCGAGCCTGCGACCCTCGCTTTGCAAGGAGCACCGAAGGTCGTAATGGGTCGTAATGCGTCTCGTATTTGTTTGTCGTAAGGCCGAAAATTTTGCGAGGTCCGCAGTTGCTGGCAAGGTCGGCCTTCGGCGCTTCTTGACAGCAACTGTGGACCTCGCGAAATTTACGGCCTTACGACAAATACGAGACACGTTACGACCCATTACGACCTTGCAAAAATACGACCTTACCTACAGCAAGGGGAGGCACCTCAATTTCACTCGAAATAAAAGAGTTGACACCTGAAAATCCCCTAAGCGAGAGAAAAAATGGCAGCCGAAAAAAACGAAAACGAGGCTACAGGACTCTAAAGTCTCAAAACACCACCAAACACCTACGAATTTTCAGAAAAAGACGTACGAGATCCAAAAAACAAGGACGCAACCCGCGCGACCGAAAAAACATTAGAAACACAATAATTACACACAACAAACACTTAAAAAGCGTACCCACAGCAAGGGGGGGCACCCAGGACCTCTGCAAGTGAAGTTACACCTCGATCTAAGTCCAAATTACAGAGTTTACACACCCGAAAATCACCTAAAGAGAGAAAAAATGTCCGCCGAACAAAACGAAAACGAGGCTAAAGGACCCTAAACATGCAAAACACCACCAAACACCTACGGATTTTCCGAAAAAGTCGGACGACATCTGAAAACAAGGATGCAAAATCAGCCACAGACGCATACCACACATTAGGAGTCATTTTAGAACACTAACTTACACAATCCGGAAGTACACAGCTACCCTAACGGATTTGCCTCGCGCACGCACAATATTTACACTGCACACATTCATGACACTTACACAGCAGCTCCACAGCACTGATGTTGCAGCAACATGAAAACAGATTGCCAGCTCTTCAACACAGTGCTGCATATATTACTTCCCAATAGGTAAAGTATATTAATTTCTTATTTTATTCATTATTCATTGCCATACCAAAAAAAAAACACCAACACTGCTCATAGCACACAAACAGGATCTTGGAACACCAACAAAATTAATTTCGCACACAGACACTATTACCTACCTTACAATCTTATTGCCGTAATTTTTTGACAGGCAAGTCGCTAGTACATTATATTTAGTTAACAGATATTTCCTTCCCTGTCTAGAAGCAAAAGCACCTGATTACATTGCTACACAGCTTAGGTTTGCAAAACTGCACCTGAATAAAACCATGCACTGTATAGCACAAGAACCCACCGTAAAGGCATGGTGGTAGAGGGGTGATGTGTTGGGCCTGCTAACTTAGCTGATGGTGATCAGCTGTTTTGCTACATATGCAGTGGCTATGTACTTGACCTCTCATTGCATGGGTTCAAGGAACATGGGGCACAATAATTTATTTTCATACGCTTCAAAGGACATGCTTTACATATTACAAAGCTTGTAAAAAGCTTGTTTAAACTTCCTTGAACCTAACAGGAAATGCACAGATCATACTGTTATATGTAGGTCTCAGTGGCAGATAAGTATTACTCATACAGCTATATTGCTGTTCATTGATTGAGAGGGGTAGTTAAACATTTTAATCTGTTTATTGTGTTTTGACAGAAAGCATACTATGACACATTTACAAATACCCCCTTTTAGATGCAACAAAGAAAGAAAAATAATCGTCCCTTTAATACAAGGAATATGAAACACACATTTTTGACTCTGTACCTTTTTAGCACATCCCATTATGTTGGTGATGTGTATGAATAATTGCCATTATCGTCATATATTTATATAATATAAGTGTTGAAATAATATGTGAACCCTTTAAAACAGATGTTGTGAGAAAATCCTACCAAATTCTTACTATTATGTGGTCCAAACTCAGCTGCTACCCATGCTGTACCTCCACTATGCATGAATAGAGTGTGTAATTTGTTTTGATGCGGTAGGGGGGTCCTGACACAGCTGATTCCCCCTATGTTTACTCTCAGAGGTCCCTCCTCTTTCCTCCCCAGCTATGGCCTTTCATACAAAGGGCTAGTTTCACTTCATTGAACAATTTACATCTGTGTGTCCCGTGGGTTTGGAAATGTTCTCAGCAGCCCACTATCCGGCCATCAATGGAATGGAATGTCTTCTGCTTTCCACCGGGGAACTTGCTTGTTTGCGTGCCACAGATACCCGTTTCTGCATACTGGTAATGCCCTCGCTTTGCCCCTCTCACCAAAACTGTCCCTCACTAAAATATTGAAGGCCTATGTATCAAAACAACAACATCAAATATGACTGTATGTTAAATAGAATAATTATCTACAAACTGGGTTGGTAATTGAGCTTGATGTACAAAAGATATTTCATAAATTAAAGGACCAATGTAGTCTAAGTTTTTTGGTGTATGGTCTTCTGAAAAATTAAACTTGATAATGGACAATGTTTTCAGAAAATAAATACACTCTCTAAATTTTTTAACTTTTACATGCAATTATTATTTCCTGCAGAATCCCATTGCGCTGGCAGTTTATTACCATTGTGCAGGTAGATATTGCTTGTCAATTCTCCTCCCATCTTATTATTATTATCTGTTATTTGTAACATGCCAACATATTCCGTAGTGCTGTACAAGGGTGGAGTACGAAGAAAAACACAATATTAAAAACACAAAATTAACACTTGGCAAAAATGAAGGGTCCTGTCATTGAGCGTATCATCTTAAGTGTGTGGTGCTTTTTCTCAAGCACCTCCCAGGATTATAAATCGCAAACAAAATGGAGTGGTAGCGGGAGAGGCAGAAACTTGGACAAGAATAGCAGTTGGGGATTTAAATTGGCCAGAAAGATAAGAAGTAGAACACCAAAAACCACAAAATAGTAGACTGAGTGAAGAATAATTGCATATAAAAGATGAAAAATTAGAAGTGGTGCTATTTTTGTTTACTCTCTAAAAACATTTGACGATTATTATTATAGTTCTTCAAATGTGAGTATACTTTAAATATGTCACTACAGTGGACATTTAGCCTACTTGGTCATTGTGTATCTAAACTACATTTATAAGGGATGTCAGGTTTTTAAGTCTAGGACTATAGAAATAAAAATCTCAGGCACAAGCTCATTTCATTGCATGGCTAGGCATGCATGTGATTTGCTGCTGTGATGTCAGGACATGACTATTAATTGGTAATGCATATACCCTTCTGCCGCCCCATAAAAATATCTGCATAATAATACATGCAGCCAAATCTTAGGAACTATCAAATGTGAGAATCCCAAAAAGAGACGTGAGGGTGATAAGTGACACTTAAATGGCTAATGGTATTCCAGAATGTTTGAAATTAGAGGCATTGTGTCTGAATCAGAATATCCTGGTTATCAATTTGCATGTCGTTAACTAAAGGGACTGTGGATACATGGATACTGCTTTGCCCAATTATATTTAGCAGTAAAAATCAAGTAGCAAATGGGCAAAAATGATAGTTTTTAATGGATTCCAACTATTTATTTACCTTCAGCCTTATCAGGCGTTAGCTGCACCACACAATGTATTGACCTTATGGAGACATCTTCTCATGTACTGAAAGGGACGTAAATCTCTTCACTGCAATACATTTTACCTTTTTTATTTGAGATTATAATATCTAAAAAGCAGAAATGAATAAGTTGATATATTTTGTTCGCAGCAAAAAAGAATATTGTTTTTTGTTGAGTACTTGTGATTTTTGGTCCTTGTAGAACATGGCTAGGAAGCTCCATATGGAGTGCTTGAGGTTTAACTTAATTTTATATATATATTTATATTTTATATATATATATATATTTTAAAAATGTAAACACAGTTTTTTTACTGCCTTAGAACTGCTAACCCCAGGCCATTTGGGGATTTTACAGACTAAGACTATGGGAATAGTTTGTAAAGGTGCAGATGTTTACAAAGGAATTGTGGACGTGTAATGTCTCAGTTGCATTGTGCCTAAAAAATCATGTATATTTTCAACAAAGAACATGTCACCATGCAGGGTTGGATCTACCTTTTTGGAGCCCCTAGGCACTGAAGTGGAGGAGCCCCACCAAATTATCTATATCTTCAAGACAGTAATATGTCATCTCAAACTCACCAGTTCCAGTGACAGTCTAACAGCAAGTTCCTTTTCCTGTTGTCACCATCTTGTTCCCTTTAGACGGCAGTCTGTAAACTGCAGCATTTCCTTTTTAAGCTAGGAACCATTTTTCAGCTTTTTAAGTTAAAAAAAGTGGCGCCACTCACAGGGAAGCACCCTAGGCGGCTACCTAGTTGGCCTAATGGGTAATCTGGCCATGTTCCCATGGCCTTTACATAGGAGGGGGCAGTATTTTTGGTGATAAGATATAGTTGCTGTCAACCCTGCATTGCCAAACAGACAGTATAGGCTCATGTAGTCTGCCCATTTCCTTTATCTAAAACCATTACTTTTGGAACTCTGGGTGTTTTGCACCACAAACTGCGGCAATTTATCTAAAGTTTGCATGAGTATTTACATTTTATTAATATGTTTTATCAACACAAATTAAAACATTCACTAAACATTGTGGAGGCAATGAATTTTGGCCATTATAAGTTGAGGAATTATTTGTGCTCCATTCCTGTATAACTATCTGTACTTCAAGAACTGTTTGGTGGTCCTTTAAATCAGTGTCTCTCACCCTTGAGATCCAAAACCTTTTTACATGGGTATACTGCATGTGATACATTTTTACTAGTTTTACATGGAATTTAATAGAATATATTGTTTAATTAATTTAGGTTAGCATTATGTTTTTTTCTACACTCAAACCCCATAGGACTGGCAGCACCACAATATTTTTCTCTTTAAATTTTGCACATAAAAATACAACCCACGTATCTGCAAGGACTGACACATTCCTGCATCCTACACGCAGAGGTTTTAACCTCTTCACTCCCCCATTGCTGTATGCGCCAGGGCTAAGAACCAAAGAATACCAATATTCTCATTAATACATGGCTTAATTACATGCCAAGTCTCATCTGCATTGTTTCTTTAAATATCTGCAATGCTTTGCCAGTGGGGCCAATCGCCAACAAAGTGTATATTTAACTCTTAACCTCTTTGTGGGGAACTACAGCTGCAAATACTCATTTCCTGGCCTCTCTAAGGAAAATTGAACTCTGGGACATGTCTCTCTATATCCCCTAGAGTGGTATTGTCAATAGATGGAGTGGAGCTGCAGGCCTGGTAGCAAGAGACCATTTAATATGCAGATGAGCACAGATGCAAGGCCTCAACCCGCAGGCGGCTCAGACTCATTCATATGTATTTGTGACTGCAGTGGGAGTGTGGATACACTTGGGGTCTTATATTTACCAGGATTTTTTGCGACTATGCACAGTATCCTAAACTGATTCTTTTTTCAGTACTGTGAACAAAGCATTTATTATATACATATTAAACCACAATAATACAAGCTGTTCCATCTAGTCTGATAGAATATGTAAAATTGTTCGCCTGTTACAAAATAAGTTTAAGGAGATCAAATACACAGCAAATGTAGTATGTTTTTTATGTATTTTAAATGTGACATTGTGTACTATGGGATATATATATATATATATATATATATTAGATTGTAAGTTTGCGAGTTCACCGGATTCTAAGCTCAAAGACAGGGCCCTCCATCCATTGCAGTGTCTTAAAATTGCTATTGTTTTTTCCTTGAACTTACCCATGTATAGCGCTACGGAATATGTTACAAATTAACAATAATATATATATATATATATATATATATATA
Source organism: Discoglossus pictus (assembly GCA_027410445.1). Classification (NCBI taxonomy): domain Eukaryota; kingdom Metazoa; phylum Chordata; class Amphibia; order Anura; family Alytidae; genus Discoglossus; species Discoglossus pictus. The sequence continues at coordinate 11,744 of JAPZIH010001285.1, forward strand.
TATATATATATATTATAATCTATCATATATTTAGAAATAAGAAAAAAAATATCTTATATATATATATGACAACAGTTATCAAAGAGAATATATGAATAAATGCCCCTTTTTGTGTTAGTCATGCATGTCTTGCCATTTAAGAGGATGTGATGTGATGGCTCATATGAATGGAAATTAATCTGCAGATTTCAGGCTATGTGCTTTTATCACAAATAAATCAGGAAAATTGTACCCACCATAAAGCCCACCTCTCTCCAGGGACCAGCTTAATTCTGGTTGCCATGGAAACGTGCACCAAAATTTCCCAGTGAGGATGCTAAGAAAGACTGACCCCAAGACATAAATTCATCGAAATGTGTATATGCATAAACTCATAAAATGTTAACATGCATTCATATAAGTCTGAGTTATTGTATATGTATATATATATATATATATATATATATATATATATATATATATATATATATATAAAAATATACACACAAAAATAGTAAAACTTAATTTTATGATTTTTCATGATATTTTTATGGGCCAGATATACTGTTTTCTAGTAGTCTGGAAGGAAACCCTTCATATACATGTACTATATATTGTGACTAACTAAGTGCCAGCAGCAAAAAATTCTAGAACCCAGGCTCCCAGGAAGTATAAGTACAGTATCACACAAAAGTGAGTACACCCCTCATATCTTTGTGAATATTTTATTACATCTTTTCATGTGACAGCACTGAAGAAATGACACTCTGCTACAATGTAAAGTAGTAAGTGTATAAAAGTATACATCTATACTGAGGAAAGGTAGTTGAAATAATTCCTAAATGACAGATAAACGGATAAAGCACAAAGAACACAAAAACACTAATATGAGATGAAACCCTCAGTTTAAACATAAACAGCGATGCAGAAAAAGTGGAGACAGCATCTGACATCATCAGGTAAATGCAGGGGGAATCAACACAACATATTACAGAAGACATATACACATATAGACATATGTGTATATATGTTTGGTCTGGGCCTGCATGAGTGCTGCCGACACTGTGGAACTACAGTTCATTGAGGGAACCATGAATGCCAACATGTACTGTGACAGACTGAAGCAGAGCATGATCCCCTCCCTTCAGAGACTGGGCCGCAGGGCAGTATTCCAACATGATAACGACCCCAAACACACCTCCAAGATGATCACTGCCATGCTAAAGAAGCTGAAGGTAAAGGTGATGAACTGGCCAAGCATGTCACCAGACCTTAACCCTATTGAGCATCTGTGGGGCAACCTCATACAGAAGGTGGAGGAGTGCAAGGTCTCTAACATCCCGCAGCTCTGTGATGTCATCATGGAGAAGTGGAAGAGGACTCCAGTGGCAACCTGTGAAGCTCTATTGAACTCCATGCCCATGAGGGTTAAGGCAATGCTTGAAAATAATGGTGGGCACACAAAATATTGACACTTTGGGCCCAATTTGGACATTTCCCCTTATGGGTGTACCCACTTTTGTTACCAACGGTTTAGACATTAATGGCTGTGTGTTGAGTTATTTTGAGGGGACAGCAAATTTACACTGTTATACAGTCTGTACACTTACTTCTTTACATTGTAGCAGAGTGTCATTTCTTCACTGTTGTCACATGGTGCTCACGAGGAGCACCGCGAGTGGGAGAGGCTTGCAATGAGCGCTGAAAACGCTCAGCGTGGGGATCGCGATGATGCGCGGCGAAGATGATCAGTGCAAAGCAGGAAAGTTGAAGTACATGGGGGGAGTGGCTCGAAATGAGCGCCAGAGGCGCTCAGCGCGGGACTCGCAATGAGCACCAAAGGTGCTCAGAGGAGCAAAAGCCTCACATGGTGTGGCAAACGGCATTACCAGCCTTACAATTTTAATCCCATAATTTTTGACGGGCAATTTCCTAGTGTATGTGTGTGTGTGTGTGTATATATATATATATATATATATATATATTATATATATATATATATATATATATATATATATATATATATATATATATATATATTATATATATATATATTTATATATTTATATTATATATATATATATATATCAATTATTTCACATATGGTGGGCTGAAGAGTGATAGAATCCCTCCACCGTACAGATTACAATAGTAGTGCAGACAATGAATAGTACGTTAGTGATTCTATTTAAATGTCTAAAAAATTAGTTAATAAACTTATTTCCTGCTCATATTTCTCAGAAATAGTTGATGCACTGCACTCTGGGAAACTGGGTGGGGATATGCAAATGAGACCACAATGCATGCTAACTATGTTAATCCATAACCACTATATACATTTCTCCTTTTAAGCTTATGCTTACTTTATTTCACAGTTTTAGGCATAGCAACGGATGGATTATTCACAAACCTGGAAATTTGAGCAGGAAATAAGTTTATATAAATTTTATAATGGCTAGAGGTGGGCACAAATATCTACCTATATATATTTAGATAGATGCATGTCTGCTACACAGCATGTGACAGAGCCTTATGACTCTTCTTCAGTGTCCAGTCTACAAATGTAGCCAGAACTACCACCGGTAAAGTCCTAAGTAAAGACAGCGAAATCCTAGGTCAGTCCAGCTAAAGCTTTGCCCCGATAGAAATTACTTACTGCCAACCATATAACAAACTAAACCAAACTTAGCATGCATACTCAGTATGATTGTCTAAACTCTGCATATATAGGAAAAACTCATTAACGCTTAAGTGCTATGTTGATTTTATACCATCGCCCCCAAGTTGGGTATTTTTTATACAGCCTTAAAAACTGTTTATATTAACTATAGTAAGTATTAATACAAACCGATATAAGATGCATGTTGTGTACAGAATCATAAAAGATGCAGTCATAAGTGGAATGAGAAAGAGCTAACATTATTACACTGACATGTACACAGTAAAATAAACAAGCAGCTAGTTACAAAAAACGAAGAGTGTTCACTGAGGGTCAGTGTGGCAAGAACATTAAAATATTTATAATACAGAGACCCCCTCCCCCTGGCATATTCCTTCAGCACAATAGAGCTTTTATTTTATTGGCCTCACATTCAGTCCACAGGACAGAGCTCCCATCTCATATTTTGTTTTTACAAAGGGGCTTTTCTATGTAGCGTAAATTAAACCTTTTATCTGAAGGGGGTGACCTATTATAAGCCTGGCAGTGAAAGGGTTCAGTTTTCAAGATGCAGTTCCCATTATGTATCCATTACATCTTGTAGCTGCAAGTCTCAAAGGATGATTGGCTGACACTTAGGTACCTACAGCCAATCACAACAGCTTGTGTAATAAAGAAAGGGGAGACAATGAAGAACCCTATAGTCGATGTGCACATATATACATTCAAATGAACATAACAAGTACATTTAAACATGTATCCCATATAGAATGCAATATACCGATCTCTGAATATATGTGTATGTATATGAAATGTATGGTCCTGTATATATATATATATATATATATATATATATATATATATATATATATATATTGTTGGACATTTCCTGGGAGCCTGGATTGAATGCCAGTGCACCTAGAAATATTTTCCAAAGTAGAACATATCTCTATGAAGTGTAAGATATTTTCGTCACCCCACATGTCACAGTGTAACAGGTATAGACTCTTTATTATTCACATGTTCTATGTAGGTATTTGTATGTCTTTCCCTAATAAACAGTACCTGCTGTTTAAATAGCACAAGTTAAGTTGCAGTCTTTGAAGCTAAGGGTTTCTGGTTCAAGTCCTCATTAAACTCCTTTTTTTAAATCTAAGAAATATGTTGTTTAGGTTACATAATAAATTACAAATAAACTAATTTAATTTACTGAACTACATTTGAACTATATATATATATATATATTATATATATATATATATACGGTATATACAGTAGATTCTCAATTACCCGACTCCCGACTATCCCAATATTTTCTAGAAAAATATTTTTATTTTGGTCAGTTCTTCTTCAAAGCGTAGGTCTTCCACTCCGCTTATTCATTTTGTGTCGTTCTATGTCTTTTACAATCTCCACAATGTTCTTATTTGATGGTCCTTTTTGGACCATTCTAAAGTACAGTTTTTAGTGTATACTGTAAACATAATACTACAGTAGTCCTTAAGGTGTTACGCTCCTTATAGTATAAGTATAAACTGCAACCAGTTCTTTTTGGTATATATACTATATGCCTTGCATAATTAAGCACTTTAAAGCACACCCTGCTAATTATCAGTAATAATTACCATGGATTACATGATCATTTAGAGTGACAGTCTGAGGCACACCATAAATAAGGTACACATAAAGAACATCATGTAGCTGAATTATTGAAATGTTATATTTATTAGGAAATGTATTCATGAGTAAGAGCTTTTGCACTTAAGATCCCGAAAAATCTTTTGTAATAAATAATATTTGCTTTTAAATGTTTTTTTTTTGTTTAAGAAGACACCTCTTTACCAGAATATATGCTCACTATGTTTGCCTTATTAATTAGGAATTACTGAGATTTGACTGTAGTAGGTTATTGCTTCTTGTGAATAATATAATATATACTCATTACAGTGTATGGATGTATTGGATTATAAGAATAAAACAGTATGTTTCTGTAAAAGCTAATACTTCTAAAGTTCCAATGTAGTTGTTGTTGCCACAAAGATTTGTTTAGGAGCCAGATACAAGTAGGAAGCCCTTTATAGAGGTACATTATACATTGGAAAAATATTTAGGAGCCAGCAGACTCCCAGGAAGCTTCCACCCCAGTATATATATATAATGGTGTTCCCTGGCGGTCCAGTGGTTAGGATTCTGTGCTTTCACCGCTGTGACCTGGGTTCAATCCCAGTCAGGGAACCAAGAGTGGATCAGCATGACCATGGACATAAAGATGTGTTGCAGTCCATGAAGTCCCAAGAATCGGACACAGACTGAACAACAAGAAAATTAAAATATATATATATAATGACAAACTTTCGAGAGGTACAACTCTTTTTATAAAGTCAGAAGCAATATTAGTTTACAGTATTGCTGCTGACTTGATAAAGATAGGTGTCCCTCTGTAAAGCTTGTCCAATAAAAAAAGGCATCACTTTATATTGCAATACTCTGACTATTCATATGGAATACTGGACATTGACAGCTTTTCCACACCATATATAAATATATATATTTCCATTGCCCAAACACTTATCCCTACAGACATTTACAATTTGTGCGTTAACCTTCTTCCAGCATTGACACCCATCACACACATCCGCTCATTAGCTCTAGCTGTAAGACATCTCTCCAGCTGCTACCACTGTAATCAAACAAGGCTCATGTTCCACTAGGCCGCACTGTAGGGCTTCTTGGGTTTCCATAGCAACCGATGAAGGCCTTACTGGTCTATGGACAGTGACCAGCAGGGCAACAAAGAATACAATAACTAAAATACAGTTAGCCATAATTATATATAGACAAAGGCTACTAAAATGATGAGACTGTTATTTATTATTAATATATTTCTATATATGTAAATCAAAAAAACTAAAACTATTTCTCTGGTCTCAAAATAAAGTGTCTGGCTCCTAAATTTCAAATATATTCGTCAATCCCAGCAATAAGGATTGACGAATGGAGAGGGGGGAAAGAGAGAGGGAGAGGGAAGAGAAAGATTGAGGCGAGAGAGGGGTGGAGAGAGGGAGAAAAGAGAGAGATGGGGAACAGAGTGAGAGAGGGAGGAGAGAGAAAAGAGAGTGGGAAGAAGAGAAAGAGAGAGAGGGAGCCAGAGAGCCCCAGTTCCTAAAATTATGTTGCTGTTATATATTATTTATATATTTCTATATATAAACTCTCAAAAAATCCTAAACATTTTTCTCTGGCTCCTAAATAAAGTGTTTGGCTCCTAAATTTCATATATATTTGTCAATCCCAGCAATAAGGTTTGACGAATGGAGAGAGAGAGAAAAAAAGAGAGAGGGGAGATAGAAAGAGAGAGAGGGAGAGAGAGAGAGGGAGGGAGAGAGAGGAGAGGGAGAGAGAGAGGAAGAGAGAGAGGAAGAGAGAGAGAGGGGAAGAGAGAGAGGGAAGAGAGAGAGAGGGAATAGAGAGAGGGGAGAGAGAAGAGAGAGGGGGGAGAGAGAGGGAAGAGAGAGATGGAAGAGAGAGAGGGGAGAGAGCGAGAAGAGGGAGAGAGGGATGAGAGAGAAGCGGAAGAGAGAAAGAGTGAGAGAGGGAAGAGAGAGAGGAGAGAGAGAGAAGAGAGAGAGAGAGAGAGAGGAAGAGAGAGAGGAAGAGAGAGAGGGAAGAGAGAGAGAGAGGGAATAGAGAGAGGGGAGAGAAAGGAGAGAGGGGGAGAGAGAGCGGGAAGAGAGAGATGGAAGAGAGAGAGGGGAGAGAGCGAGAAGAGGGAGAGAGGGATGAGAGAGAGGGGAGAAAGAGAGAGGGGAAGAGAGAAAGAGTGAGAGAGGGAAGAGAGGAGAGAGAGATAGGGAAGAGGGAGAGGGCGAGGGAAGAGAGAGAGGGGAGAGAGAGAGAGGAGAGAGGGAGTGAGGGAAGAGAGAGAGGAAGAGAGAGAGAGAGGAAGAGAGAGAGAGGGAAGAGAGAGAGGGAATAGAGAGAGGGGAGAGGGAAGAGAGAGGGGAGAGAGAGAGAAGAGGGAGAGAGGTATGAGAGAGACGGGAGAGAGAGAAGGGGAAGAGAGAAAGAGAGAGAGGGAAGAGAGAGAGGAGAGAGAGAGAAGAGAGAGATAGGGAGAGGGAAGGAGTCGAGGGAAGAGAGAGAGGGAGAGAGAGAGAAGAGGGAGAGAGGTATGAGAGAGACGGGAGAGAGAGAAGGGGAGAGAGAAAGAGTGAGAGAGGGAAGAGAGAGAGGAGAGAGAGAGAAGAGAGAGATAGGGAGAGGGAAGGAGTCGAGGGAAGAGAGAGAGAGATGGAAGGGAGAGAGAGAGTGTTTGGGGAAAATATCACATATTTGTGACTTATGTAGAACAGTTAAACCAGTAGTAGAAGTGTAAACCCTGAACATAAGGGCATTTGAGAAATAAAATGAGTATACTGCTTGTGTCTGTAGGCTTCCTTATTGGACCTCTACAACAGTGGTTCTCAACCTTTCTTACTCTGGGGATAGGTTGGTCACAGTCCAATGGAGACCAGCTTTGAAATCCAAAACATTATTATTATTATTATTATATGTTTTATTTTTACAGTACAAGCAACATATATATCGCTATAAGAACAATAAACAATGCTAAGGCATTTACTTCCATTAGAAGGCAGATAAAATAAAACAACACATTTGTACATAAACAATGTCACATGAGATGAGGGCTCCTCCTTGTCGAGGACCAGCAGATAAGATCTCTGGGACTGACCCACGGGTCCTCGGATTGGCTGTTGAGAACCACTGTCCTAGAACACAGTTTCTCGGACTGCTGCCTAAAGAAGACAGTAATTCTACTGGAAAATCCTATTTCATTTAATCCTATTTTGATACAACATTTAACTTCAACTGAATAAAGATCCTATCTGCATCCAGGGCCTCTCTATCTCTTTTTTCAACTCTCTTAAAATACACTGTTGTTTTATTTTACATTCTGAAAACATGCATATTTTTAAGTGCAGTTCTTCAAAATAGTATATTGCAAATATATGACCAGTGGTTCTTTAAAGGCTGCATATATTTTTTTTTACTTTAGTTCAAGTCTAGTTCTTCAGAGGAGCATACTGTGAATATGTGGCTACAGTGTTCCCTTTAATAAACAGTCTCATTTTGTTAGCATTAACTTTGATACGGCTCTCTGCAGATGTACATTAGTAACTGACTTTCTCCCCTAATTTCTGTATTTATTTTTAGCCCGATCTAGCAGACTGCTCAGAAAACTGTAGGAGGGGTGTAGTGCCAAGATTTGGGACAGGAATGAGTCAGCATTAATCCTCGCCTCTCGACCGGCTGCAAAAAAGCAGCTAAATGTGGCAAGATCAGAAAAGATGTAATTAAAAGATAAATAGGTAGTGATTTAACAAAACATCTTTTGAATCTTGCCCAAACAACTTAAATACAAGTTATTAAAAGAGGCAAACTGATCATTTGAAAAAAACTTTAAAATACTTTATTGACACAGTTATTTCTAAATATGTATTAATCCATGTCAAGTGGCAGTTTTTTCAAAAAAGTTACTCATATATAGCAGTGTTATATTAAAAATATGCTCATTTGAAGAACCTGACAATGAGCAACATGTTTTCACAAAGCCTGAAAAAAAATACAGCATTTAATTTTAACTTTATCCAGTTTTGCTTTAATATCAGCAAACATTTGCTTCTGTTCCAGGATAAGACAACTGGGATGAACTGTGGATTCAGATAAGTTCTCTATTCAGTACTGTAAATGAAGCAATAGGAGTAGTTAGAGGGAAAGGTTATAGGAAAATAGGATATATTATAGGTGTTATAGGGCGGTTATATGAAGCAATAGAAGGGCTTACGGGAAGAGATTACTTGTACAAATGCGCAATGAAAGAAAAATGTATATGTTTGAAAACTTTGTGTCTGAGAGCATAAAGTCACAAAGCTTTATCCAATTTAAATGGCAGGAGATATTTGTCTTTGTTTCTAATAGAATAAGAAACCTAAGTCTAACTGTAAATTCAGGTACGTTTTCAATTCAAGTCTGTTGCAATACTGCCACTGTGAATAGCTACTTGGTAATATAACTAAACAGAGGAGCAAGTCCCCGCTGCATAACCCTTCTCAACAAGTTACAGTCAGACTAGAAGTCCAAGGTGGGATCACCTAACATCAGGGACTCAAATAAAAAAAAGGAAAGTCATCAAGATTTAAGATTTATTTTTTAAATGTTTTGGTGCTCATGATTTACATAGCTGCTGTTGTTTATAACATAATTCACAAACATGTGAAGCAATCCCAAATTACAGTCAACATACCCAGTCATTCCGTAAAGAGAGTGGGGAATGTTCCTCTGTTCCTAATTCTGCAATGTATGTTATTTTTGATAAAATGTCATGTATCTTGTGTGTATTTATATGCTTTTCATTTATAAAGTAAAACTTTACTTTGCATTATTTTTGTTCTTTTAGTCTTACAGGGCTGCTCCACCTAACATTATGTTTATTTTATATTAAAGAGCACACCTAGTGAAGATGCTCTCTATATGTATATGTTATGAAACCTGTCTAGTCTACCAATTATCCCTCCATGTTTGTTAAGACTGGATGCTTCCGTTTTAAAATGAGGTTGTGTCTCTGACAATGAGCGCTGTGAGCTGATTGGGCCAAAAAGTTCAAGAGCCAGCTCATTCATGTTCTGTGATCCTCAGAAGCTCTCATCACTTGACATGCAGAGAGCATGGTTCTTGGAATTTGTCAAGCCTTGTTGCCCTTTTATTTTATTGCACTATATTTTATGCCAGTTCTATTATCCGTGTTCCCACTTGTTATGAGGCTCTCTGAGGTGACAGAAGTTCCCTTTTCCCTTAGGAAGTATTGTTTTACATAGTTCACAGAATTTTCTCCACCCCTGTACATACAGTAACTCTGGGACTTTCTGTTGTTTGTAGTTAACTGATGAGACTAACAAGCTGACCTGATATTATATTTCAGTAACTGAAGGACGTTTCTCAACCAAACTGGGTACACAACATCCATATATTCATAGCATTTTAATACAGTTAAAGGGAAGCAGACTCCTGAAAACTTTATCATATATATAGATCATATATATTTAGACAGTGTGGGGAACGCTTACGATGTTGGTCACACTTTGCGATCCTCGCAAAGCAAGGCGAGCCGTCAACCACGCAGGACTTAGGCTGCAATGAGCGGCAAAGGCTCTCACTGCTCTGCGAGGGGAGCAGTTGAGGAACACGGGACTTAGGCTGCAATGAGCGCCCCAAAAGGGCTCATTGCACTGCGAGCCTTTGTGAGGCAAGCATTTGAGGCACGCGGGACTTAACCTGTAGGGCTCACGACCTGTACGGTTTAGGACCGAAACCCGTACATGCACTGTGCGGCTCGCAAAAAAACACTTTAACGCATGAACCACGGCACTGGAAAGACCTGGAAAAAAAAACAAATATGCCTCAAATTAACTTAAACACTCACACACAGCACAGGGGGAGAGCCAGGGAGCCTGTGAGTGAGGTTGCAAGTTATTTTGAGGCTTATTTGGCGTTTTTTCACGAACGAAAATTGCATAAGCAAGAAAAAAAATGGCTGCCGAATAAAACAAGGCCGGAGGACGCAAAACTAGCCCGAAAGATGTAAAAAGCGCTCAGAGGGCCCATAGCCTCGCATTGTGTGGCAAACAACATTGCAAGCCTTACTAATTTACTCCCGTCATTTTTGACGAAGGCGCTCACTGCAGCCAGCGGCGCGTCACACATGTGAGCCTTGCAAAGCGAGCTGAAGCAGCCGCGCAGCACTTCGGCTGCATTAGGTGCTAAAAGGCCCATAGCCATGAATTGTGTAGCAAACAGCATTGCCTGGCTTACAATTTTATTGCCGTCATTTTTTGATGGGCAATTCGCTAGTTATAATTAATTTTGAGACACTCTCTACCTTGAATCTTTGAGAAATCCTTGAGAAATCCGGTGGTAATACAGGTCTCCTTGCCTGATTGGGAGATGTAGGTGCACTAAGAATATTTAGTTTTAAGGCTCATAGAAAAAATATTTCATACTACGCGCACTTTCATATCTACTGTCCAAATCTAGATTCAGGTTTTTATATAAAAGTCAATTTCTATAGCAGAATACAGGACTTTTTTTTTTGCAGACATGACGACTGTGAATTGATTTTGAAAATATTTGCTGGCTGTACAAAACTCAGCACATCCAGTGAGAGAGAGCGTCCCTTGTGCAGACAAGGAGGGCTTTGTATAGGTGGAAAACACATTTCATATGGTACTAAGGAATAACACGAGGACGACAAATGACATTAATTTGAACAAGTTTCATATGATGCAGAGATAAGCACTGTATACATGTCATTCATTCTTTTAGGAGAAGTGGGAATTGTTTATGAACATTTGGAGATGGGTTCAATGGCCTAAAAAGATATTAAATGAGTCATGCAGGACATAAATCAGTTTAACTAAAGTTCAAAGAGGCTGTGAAGAGAAAGAATGCCAGTTTTATATACACATACATAGAAACGAGCCAACTCAGCCCTTTCCAGAGTCAGACTACCTTGTGTCATTTAGTGTAATAGCTAAAACCTGATTGAGAGGCTTCTGAGTGTGTGATTAACTATAGAACAATGTATTACACTGTCATTCTCTCATTACATACGCTTAGTGGTCTCCCTAAGGATAACCTGTGTTCCAGAAGTGGACCCCTTGCTCTCTGTGCCTAGACAGTCAGCATACACCTCATGTATGTGGTTTAAACGAGGTTGAAATGTGTCTGGTTTATTCTGCCACAGATGACATTTACTGCCTTGTATCAGATGCTATATGCAAAAGTAATGGCACAAGAGACGTTTGATAAATTTCCTATAGAACAAAGTAGTTGTTATTCTTTCTCAACTCAGCAAGATACTGGAATAAATCAAATGGAACATAATGAGTAGTAGAGAGAACTTACATGGGCAAATAAGATTTATACAGTTATATGGATCAAAAGGGGTCATTATACTATGTTGTTGCTCGGTCATGCCAGGCACTTCTGTCTGTGTTTCTGGTTGTGCTTATCCATAAGCTTTTCTTGGCAAAGATACTGGAGTGGATTGCCAGTTCCTTCTCCAGTGGACCGTGATTTGCCTGACCTCTCTGCTATGACTTGCTCGTCTTGAGTGACCCTACATAGTATAGTTTACAGCTTCATTGAGGTACACAAGCCCCTGCACCCCACAAAGGTAGCGATCCAGAAGGTGGAGTTATACTGTACTGTTCAGTAGTTATATCATTGGAGATTTTTTGTATTTGACTTATATTCCCTTTCCCTGCACATGCTCAGAAGCAGGCAGTTAGAATAATAAATGTGAACCCCTGTAGAAATGTAAATGCCCCTCTCACAAACACACACCCATCACAAACATATAATGGACATCTCCAGGGACTAACAGAGGCATCAGTACATTTTTTTTCTAAATGAAAACTAGCTTTGACTACTTAATTAACTTAATTAAACTCAACTTTTTCAAACATATATATTTTTATCATACAGGGGTCTGTTTATTGACGATTAATAGAGAAAAGTTATGAAGCAAAAATAAGATTATTTGGAACAGTAGAAGGAGTTATACAGAGAGGATGTATGAATCAATGCACATGATAGAGAAAGGTTTTATGGAGTAATAGTAGGGAATATATTGATTATTTTATTAAGATGCAAGTCCTTCCCTCAGTATTCCCCATATAACTACTGGAGATCTCCCTGCTGTCAGTGCCACGAAGTGCTGGGTACCAGGCTGGTGCCAGCTCCTGGTGTAGTTCAAGTCACACCCCCACCTCCCGTCACTGTCTCTTTCAATGCAATCCTACATCTGCTGCACACAGAAAACACTGCTCCCTTCTCCTGCCACACACAGGAAGGACAGACGGCTGTGACATCTGTGCCATGACGACATATGTCACTGAGCTGCAGGGCTCAAGTCTTCATGAATTAAACGGTGTCTCTACCTCCACAGGTGATGGCATGTATTCAGGGACTTTTACTTCGGCCTTGCCATTATTTGAAGAACTTTAAAAAGTAATTCCAATACAAACCTCCTTTTATCATATTTTAAAAGCAACCTTGTAAGAAGTATTTTGCATGTGTTGTCCATAAATGCAAGATATTGGAGCATTTGTATTAGTCTGACAAAACAATAGGGGAGCATTTGTAGAGCAAGATTGGGATGCTTAAAAAACAGCAGGTTTAAACTTATTTATGAACCCCCTTAATAAATTACCCTGAAAGTAAAAATGTCACAATTGATGGATGGGATTCAAGCAATGTGACATCACTAATTGATATATCTTACCCCAAAGCATTTCCTGTCCATAGACTCTACAATTAAAAGAGATTTCTGCCAGGACACTGATCCTAAGCAGCTGGTGTCCACTGACCAGAACTCCCAGTTTGGACACTGTAATATAATTATAATAAAAAGCTCCAGATGTCCTCTGTGCAACTGCTGGACATCTGCCCCAAATGTGCCCCTGGCTGACATCAGCATTTCAATACACACCCATCAGTAGCAGTGTGGGTACTGTAGTGTAATATTCTGTAGTGAACAGGTCAGTACTGCTTTTGCAACCAGTGAGTCTTGATCTTGAAATGAAAACACTGTTCCAACTACGTATGTTATATATATTTATATTTGTGTGTGTGTATATATATATATATATATTATATATATATATATAATTTATATAGTTGTCAGGGTTGGTCACACAATGTTAAGTAATTGCGGCCCTCACATATCGAGGGCCGCAACTACAAGCCTTTCGAAGCGAGCAGTTGACGCCTCATTGCAGGGCTTACGATGCCCGCAGGATTTAGGCTGCAATGAGCACTGAAGAACTTAGGACCAAAGCAGGTAAAACGGCCGAATCACGCAACTGGAATCGCAAGCCCCGTTGGACTTAGGGCCGAAGCATGTAAATCGCACGATCCACGCACCAAAAAACACAATTATGCCTCAAATTCACTTACACACACACGGCACAGGAGGAGAGCCAGGGAGCCTGTGAGTGAGGTTGCAAGTGAATTTTTATACATATTTGCCGTTTTTTCACGATCGAAAATCGCCTAAGCGAGAAAAAAAATGTCGGCCAGAAAAAACGTAACAGTATGAAAACGAGGCAGAAGACAGTAAAAACCCTTAACACAAGCCAGTAACTTTTAACCTAAGGCAGTAACAATTACACCAAAGCAGTAACACTAATTGCAAGTCCTCTAAACTCCACGGAGGGGAGAGGCTCGCGATGAGCGCCAAAGGTGCTCAAGCACGAGGCCTGTAAAGTACACAGGGAGAGAGGCTTGCAATGAGCGCCAAAGGTGACTCTTTGCATCATTCACTGCAAAAATTTAAACACCCCTCTTACACACAGAACTTCCACCAATGTATCATGGATTTCTCAAGGGTCCTGCATAGGCATCAACATTTCTTTTTGCTAATTAAAAACTAGCTGTGTGACTTTTTCCTTCAGACTCAAAGTTTTCAAACATGTATTTGCTTTTTTTTGCTGTGCAGACATCCTTTAATACTGAGTATCTGCAGGGACAGAGGTGAGCAATGCCTCAGTAAGCAGGACAGACATATATTCTGCTGCATCATGGTGAAAAAAAACTGCCAGCATCAGACACAACCAGGTCTGCTCTGCACAGGCCATTAACCTGTTGAATAATACATAAGTATATGGCAGTGGGGCATTCTGAAAGGAGAATATCAAATTATAATGCATGTGTGAAGGATTGGAATATCCGGAGCAAAAATCAGCAGAAAAAGGTGGAAGCATGCATCCATCAATACAATCTGTCAGATACTGCAAACTGCTTTTCCCACCCCACCATTCCTGGACATTGTTTCAAGAAGATTTAGAAAACCTGGAGACATATAAGAGGTGCCTTCTCCCTCCACCCTTTCTCTTGTGGCGATTGTGCATGATGACTACTTAGTGTTAGTGTGACTATATATTGGACACATGAGCCTACTTCCTTTGTTTGTTATACCTTGTTCAGACAATGACCCTAGAACAGTCTTTATGTCACAATATCATTACCATATTGCCATAAGGTAATTAGTCAATGACAACAAAACCACACTGGTGGAAAGATCTCTTGAGCTGAGTGACAGCCAATATTTAGTAAATAAGGGGTTCTTCAATTACTAAATTACATTTTTTTTAATTGTTTTCAAATTATTTATATCTTTATTGGTATCTTTACTATACTACCATTATTGGAACCTCTGCTGTTGCCCTTTAAATGTGAAAATATAGCTTGAATTGCAGAGAGGCACTAAAGATTTACAGGCAAATCCAGAAACATATTAAGAATTTGGAGGCAGATGACAGCCAAATGTCTCACATACTATGTTATACATAAAAATCTTTGGCTCAAAAGAACCCAGCAGAGGTTTCAAATATGGTTAAATTTAAAGCTATAGGTAATAATAGTAATAATCAGTTAAATATATTTAAAATGGGTTTTATTACAGTAAACTTACATTGACGCTTGCAATTTTTACTGATCCACCCACAAAAAATAGTTGTGTTGGTTGCCAAAAATTGTCAAATACTGTACTTGTATTGTTTTCAGTCTAAAGACATATGACACTGACAAAACTGAATGTGTGCAGACCCCAGGCAGATTACGGTAAGTTAATTACTGCAGTGTATAATATTTGCAACCTCCACTGTGTCCCTTTAATAAATCTTAGATAGCTTATTGACATTGAGTAAATATGAAGTCAGTAGGTGTTATCAATAAGTAAACTAAGTACAGATATAAAAGGCATTATGTATTAACAATTATGTATTCATTGAGCTAGGTATGAACTGTTTTCACATCAGGAATAGCATAAGTAAAATAGTGATAGTGACATTAATCATACTGAAAGCACTTGTAATAATGATTGACCCAGTCTGTTGTAGTATTTTAAATCTTTGGTTGATGTTGATCAGCAAAACTAAAATGGTGGCTAATAGTTGCTAATAATAAATTAAAAAGTTATATTAGTGTTTCATTGTATTTTCCAAAAACATTATGCTAGTTAGTTTAAATATGGGGCTAGAGTGGTGCCTCAAATTAAAGAAAGAAACTGATTGTGTAATAATATAATATAATAATAATATATATAATTTTTAACGTACGCTTGTAAACAGGTAAACTGACAAATCTTATAGAATTATGTCCTTTGGTTATCATTTAAGTGCATGCAACCTTTAAAGGGCAGGTTCCACCAAATTTAAAAGGACATGGAACACAACTGGTATTTTCAAGCATTTAATACTGTATGTTTATTAGCTGGCATGGGACAAGGCCCCAAGAGCAATTAAACTGCTGAATATGTTTTGTGCTCTGAAACCTTAATTTGAAATGAAGAAAACACACTGTGACATATTTTCAAATGCTTTCTCTGTGATGCAACAAAGAAAAAGAAAACAACAAAGTCAGAGGTGCTCATCAGAGAACGAACCAACCTTAATAGGTTAGTTCTATAGCCATGATAAGCTACTCTGAGAGCAACCTCTTTTAGCTCACTTGTGCCCTTCACAGGGAGAAATATCCTGTAGTATATCAGTCTGGTCTCACTCAAAAGAGTGATCCAGCCCCGAAATACCAGGCAATTCTACCCTGAACAGGAGAAACAGCAAACTTCAGACGCGTTTCGGCCTTTATGGGCCTCGTCAGTGAGGTGCAGCTGAACTCCCTAAGGCACAGTGAGCAAGGGGTCCACGTCTGGAGTCCCCTATTACCCTTAGGGAGACTAATCCCTAAAGGTAATTTGCATAAAGAAAACAACAAAGTCAGAGGTGCTGCTTATCAGAGAACGAACCAACCTTAATAGGTTAGTTCTATAGCCATGAAAAAGCTACTCTGAGAGCTACCTCTTTTAGCTCACTTGTGCCCTTCACAGGGAGAAATATCCAGTAGTATATCAGTCTGGTCTCACTCAAAAGAGTGATCCAGCCCCGAAATACCAGGCAATTCTACCCTGAACAGGAGAAACAGCAAACCTCAGACGCGTTTCGGCCTTTATGGGCCTCGTCAGTGAGGTGCAGCTGAACTCCCTAAGGCACAGTGAGCAAAGAAAAAGATCATTCTATGTCCCTTTAAGTTTGGTTTTATGTTTAGTATCATAACTAGAGAAGATTAACTATCTATATAAAACATATGGAACTTACTCCATTGACAGTTTCTGCTCCATCTTTGAGTAGAAAGGGCCATTAGGAAAATAAATCTGTTTAATTAATATCACTGATATTTAGTATTCTGAGCTTTGTTATCTGATTGGCACAAAAAGAATCGGCCAGGTGCTGTTCCAGCTTCATTGTATATGTTCTTCAGCAGCTCTCATCATCTAACATAGAGAGGTCTTGTAGGAATAAACACAATTGCTATAACTATTACACATACAGTTGAGCTTCTATAACTATATGGGAAGCAACAAGAAACAAGGGAGGGAGTATGATGGGAGAAGGTGCCATAAGAGAGGGGGCAGAAACTAGAGTTATAAAGGAAGAAGTGGAGAAATACAGGCGAGGAAGAATGTCTTCCTTCATATACTGTATCACAGACAGTGATAAGACTAAGCCCACAGCTGAGCCTGGCACCATCATACACTACAAGGGGCACAGATAGAGGAGCCTCCCAGCTCCATACAGAGGGTCTCACAGACTATATCAGTCACATCTGTCTTACAGCCCCCACAACAAATATTCATACTACATCACAGAGGCTCAAAACTGGACCAGACCATCCATGTACAGAGGGTCTTGCAGCTGCACCTTACTTTTGGAGATCTTCACAAAGTCTCACAATTGTACTCCCTTAGACAGTACATCTCAGCAATACTCTTTTCTTAACATTCACAAATGGTCTCACAGCTGTGCCCCTCTAGTAACAGTTCCATAAACAGTGTTACTGCTGTATTAACCACAGACAGGCACCGAATATGTCTCACAGTTACACCACTTTATTGATACCTCTATGGAGGGTCTCCAAATAGAATCTCTCTCTTCCGATACCTGCAGAAAGGGTCTATAAACTGTACCTCTCTTCCAATACCCGCAGAAGGGGTCTGAAAACTGTACCTCTCTTCCAATACCCGCAGAAGGGGTCTGCAAACTGTATCTCTCTTCAAATACCTGCAGAAAGGGTCTGCAAACTGTATCTCTCTTCCAATACCTGCAGAAGGGGTCTGCAAACTGTATCTCTCTTCAAATACCTGCAGAAGGGGTCTGCAAACGGTATCTCTCTTCCAATACCTGCAGAAGGGGTCTGCAAACTGTATCTCTCTTCCAATACCTGCAGAAGGGGTCTGCAAACTGTATCTCTCTTCCAATACCTGCAGAAGGGTTCTGCAAACTGTATCTCTCTTCAAATACCTGCAGAAGGGGTCTGCAAATGTATCTCTCTTCCAATACCTGCAGAAGGGGTCTGAAAACTGTATCTCTCTTCCAATACCTACAGAAGGGGTCTGCAAACTGTACCTCTCTTCCAATACCTGCAGAATGGGTCTGCAAACTGTATCTCTCTTCCGATACCTGCAGAAGGGGTCTGCAAACTGTATCTCTCTTCCAATACCTGCAGAAGGGGTCAGCAAAAGGTATATCTCTTCTGATACCTGCAGAAGGGGTCTGCAAACTGTATCTCTCTTCCAATACCTGCAGAAGGGGTCTGCAAACTGTATCTCTCTTCCAATACCTGCAGAATGGGTCTGCAAACTGTATCTCTCTTCCCACACCTGCAGAAGGGGTCTGCAAACTGTATCTCTCTTCCAATACCTGCAGAAGGGGTCTGCAAACTGTATCTCTCTTCCAATACCTGCAGAAGGGGTCTGCAAACTGTATCTCTCTTCAAATACCTGCAGAAGGGGTCTTATCTCTCTTCTGATACCTGCAGAAGGGGTCTGCAAACTGTATCTCTCTTCCAATACCTGCAGAAGGGGTCTGCAAACTGTATCTCTCTTCCAATACATGCAGAAGGGGTCTGCAAACTGTATCTTTCTTCCGATACCTGCAGAAAGGGTCTACAAACTGTATCTCTCTTCCAATAACTGCAGAAGGGGTCTGCAAACTGTACCTCTCTTCTAATACCTGCAGAATGGGTCTGCAAACTGTACCTCTCTTCCAATACCTGCAGAAGGGGTCTGCAAACTGTATCTCTCTTCCAATACCTGCAGAAGGGGTCTGCAAACTGTATCTCTCTTCTGATACCTGCAGAAAGGGTCTACAAACTGTATCTCTCTTCCAATACCTGCAGAAGGGGTCTGCAAACTGTATCTCTCTTCCAATACCTGCAGAAGAGGGTCTACAAACTGTATCTCTCTTCCAATACCTGCAGAAGGGGTCTACAAACTGTATCTCTCTTCCAATACCTGCAGAAGGGGTCTACAAACTGTATCTCTCTTCCAATACCTGCAGAAGGGGTCTACAAACTGTATCTCTCTTCAAATACCTGCAGAAGGGGTCTGCAAAAGGTATATCTCTTCTGATACCTGCAGAAGGGGTCTGCAAACTGTATCTCTCTTCTGATATCTACACAAAGGGTCTACACACCGTATCTCTCTTCTGATATCTACACACAGGGTATACACACTGTATATCTCTTCTGATATCTACACAAAGGGTATACACACTGTATCTCTCTTCTGATATCTACACAAAGGGTATACACACTGTATATCTCTTCTGATATCTACACAAAGGGTATACACACTGTATATTTCATCTGATATCTACACAAAGGGTATACACACTGTACCTCTCTTCTGATAGCTACACAAAGGGTGTACACACTGTATCTCTCTTTCAATAGCGGCAGAAAGGATCTACAGACTGTACACCTCTTCTTTTATCTACACAAAGGTCTACAAACTGTATCTCTCCTTATATCTACACAAAGGGTCTACACACTTTATTTTTCTTCTTATATCTACACAAAGAGTCTTCAAACTGTATATCTCTTCTTATATCTACACACATGTCTACAAACTGTATCATTCTTATATCTACACAAAGGGTATACAAACTGTATCTCTCTTCTTATATCTACACAAATGTCTACAAACTGTATCTCTCTTCTTATATCTACACATGTCTACAAACTGTATCTCTCTTCTTATATCTACACATGTCTACAAACTGTATCATTCTCATATCTACACAAAGGAACTACAAACTGTATCTCTCTTCTGATATCTACACAAAGGGTCTACAATCTGTATCTATGTTCTTATATCTACACATGTCTACAAACTGTATCTCTCTTCTTATATCTACACATGTCTACAAACTGTATCATTCTCATATCTACACAAAGGAACTACAAACTGTATCTCTCTTCTGATATCTACACAAATAGGCTATGTTAAGGCTGTCTCTGTTTCATCACTTTCTGATAGCTGGACCATAAGGGATGTGGA
The DNA here is from genome assembly GCA_027410445.1 of Discoglossus pictus. Classification (NCBI taxonomy): domain Eukaryota; kingdom Metazoa; phylum Chordata; class Amphibia; order Anura; family Alytidae; genus Discoglossus; species Discoglossus pictus. The sequence goes on from JAPZIH010001285.1 coordinate 31,837, forward strand.
GTGAAGGTTGGGGGCAGAGGTAAGAGGTAGAAGAAAGGAGGATTTGATTGATATTAGATCTCATTGAATTTAACACCTGCTCCCTTCCCCCACATGTGTGCACAAAAAGACAACTTGCATTAATTAATGCAACCTTGTTTACCAAGATATGTAAACTCTCCTATAACATAGACAGCCCTCACCAAAGTATCATCAATGACTCTAGAGGTCAATAGGCTATTAGATAACTGGATAAGACTAAAATTGATACCACATCTCCTCCCCCCTGAGAGGCCTAGAAGCAGATATTTAGCCTCAATGGATGCAACTAGTGCCCTCCAGAAACATAAACTCACACACACAACTTCCACCACTGTATCATGGATTCCTCCATGGTCCAGCAGAGGAATAAAAATGTATTTATGTTTTATTAACACTAGCTTTTTGACATTTTCCTTGCCTAATTATGCCCTTATTCAGATTTTTTGCAATGTTCAATGGTGCTTTGATCTTACATTACCATAATGGTTTCTTCTATAACAGTTTACCGCAAGAAGACAACTTTGTGGCTCTGGAATCTATTTTATTTTTATCATTTATCATTTTCTTATTTATTATTAAAATATTATAGATACAGACCGTCTCAAACATATTACTATATTTAAAAAAATAATCTTCTGCTCTCTCTTAATTTAGATTCCTAATACAGCTCCCACCAATATCTCCCATGCAACAAACATTTAATTAAAATATTAAACACCTATTTATGAAAACAGCTAATATAACCACAGCTGTAGACCAAAGTCCCCAGGGACTACAAAAGTAGATGGGAGCTGTGCACAGAAGGATCTTGCAGGAAAGCAGCAATTAACAATATGTGATATAAAGTGCCCCAGGCTGCCATCAAAAATGGATCAGCTTATAAAACAGTCCTACTATCAGTAACATCTAGATTGGAAACTTTATTGACGGACTAAGAAAGCAACAGTCATAATCAACTGAAAAAAATGAAAAATGATCCGTGCAATAAAAAATTATTGCATATAAATGTAAAAAATGAGAAGTTATTGTTTTTTTGCTTTACAAACCATTTACCAAACAGAGCAACAGGACAAAAGCTGTCCTTTAAAGGGATATCGAATACAGATTTTTTTCCCAAGCATTTAAGCATTACAAAAGTTGTTTGTTTGTTTTTTGCATGAAAGAATATGGAAACCTGCTTAAACTTTATTGAAACTAACAGGAAATGAAGAGTGTGCTTTAGTATAAATATATAATTGGCTGACAAGCCTCCTAGAGTCTGTATACGTTTTGTGCTCTGAAAACTTTATTTTAAAAAACAACACACTGCTACATATTATTAAATACCATCTTTCTGATGCAACACAGAAAACATTATTTCCATGTCCCTAACTTAAAAAAATATAATCTATTCAGCCAAATATAAAACAGGCCTGTTTTCTATCTATTGTATCTTTTTGCTGCGGGCAATTAGCAAACAATTTTGTCAAAAGTGGAGCAACGTGAGCAGCTACACCCCTTCAGATTTCAGATTTTGGGACATATGCTATAGAATGGTCAGACAGATATACTGTATAGCATTATAAAACAGATCATACCATATGGATAAACACAAAAAATGTGCCTGGAATGCTGTAGTCCATAGGGTCACTGAGAGTCAGGCACAGCTGAACGACAAAACAACAACAATATATATGTGTGTGTGTGTGTGTACTTGTGTGTGTGTATTGTTTAAATTCAAATAAATAAGATAATGAATGAATTAAATATATAGGCATATAAACATATACAAAAAATGTAAATAATTAAATTTAACATATTGAAATGTAGTACATTATTATATATATATATATATATATATATATATATATATATAGATAGATATATATATATACACAAAGAGAGAGCCACTTTGAAATTATTTTCTATATTACGTTTATAAACTCATTTTATGAATAAAGTGAAGAGGGAAAACGAGATGGGCAGGAAATATAACCGTCCACACTGCATCTTCAGCACAAAACAAGTTACCTGAGCTCAGCACAGCAAGATCATTCAGGAGCTTAGTCTTCTGAAGGAAGAGGGGCATGCTGGGTATAGCCCAAAGATTCAGAGAAAATGTTATGAATGGGGAGAAGGAAAGTGTGTGACATCATCACAAGATGAAGAAGCTAACATGACAATAGGGCCTTCTTAATTAAAAAGCCAAAGAAAATGTGAGCAGATGGTACAGATGGTACTCAACTGGATACCAAGACATATCAAAAGACCAAGATGACACTTAAAAGTAAACAGGAGGATTTTTAGATCAATATGGAAATTAGGTTTACAATGAAGAAGACAGAAAATAGATGCTCCTTGATGAGTTTTTTATCCCGAAGTTGACCTGTTTCAGTTCTGGTTCTTTTAAAGCTCAAGATGTCTTCTGATACAGATATTGTTCTATAAGTGTAACATATGGCTGGGTCCAAAGGCTTTCATGAATGGACGATACAAGTTAAATAACCATGTTAAGTAGAACTGTATTTTGAACCATTATAGTTTTAAAAAAAAATCCACTTGTTTGCAAAGTATGTACAGTAATAAACTAACTAACATTACAAGGTGTGCAAGCTCTAATTATAAAAAATATTTTGGAAACACTAACAGAATTTTTGAAGATCTGGCTTCAACACATCCTAATAGCTGGGTCTGAAGGGTGTGCTTATCGTATCTATCTGTGGAGGGATGGATAGTTGCAGAAGGAAAAAGAAGGGTGGTTGTTATACAATTAGAACTCTTGGAATTTAACAACTACCCCCTTCCCTGACACTAGCACATAAACAGGCAGCTCGCAACATAAGCTGCATCACTGTTCCTCCAGAAACATAAATGACATACAACATTAACTTGAGTATAATGGATGCCTCCAGGGACCAACAGAGTATTCATTTTTTTATAATTATAAATGATCTTTATAACATGCTTCCTGCCATATTATGTTCTTAGTCAAACTCAATATTTAATTGTACAGCTGTTCTTTAATATGCATCATACTGCACAATGTTTAAATGCAACATGTGAACTCTGGGACTTCCTAAGAAGGCATACTGGTTCTTTCACTCAAGCAGCTCCATACCCGCCAAATACTACTTCTTTTTGTTAACACGCAGGAAACACTATATGTTAAAAACAATGATAAAATAGTGATAACAGCTTGAAATGAAAGTTTTTACAGCTACTCTGCTTGAATGTCTGCTCTATATGATAATGAAGAGTAGTAACTATGAGTTCAGACGTCCATGCTAGGTGGGATCTGGTGTAAAAATATGTAAGCATTAAGGATCCATCCATATAATATTATAACCCAAGCAGGATTGGAGGGGCCACCCAGGTGTTAAATTTATATATTGAAAAAAACGATATACTTAAAAAGATATGTACAACTACATTTTTAAGAACCCAGGAAGACACGTTTAGCCTAGTCAACAAAACCCAAGCTAAGGTAAAAAAAAAAAAAAAGAGAAACACAGACTTGTTTGCAGATAAGGGCCACAAAGCATTTTATCTATCTAAAATCTGGCCTTATTTAAACATAAGATTAGCCTCATGCTTATCACAGGCATGCTTTATTCCTTAACTGTGTTTGACCCTACCACTTCTACTAGAAAGCTGTTCCACCTATCTTATACTCTTTTTGTTTTACATTATCCCTATATTTTCTTAGATATGTCTTCAAACCATGACCTCTTGTTTTTGCATGCCATTTTCTGGAAGATACTTCCCTCCTGAACTTTATAAAATGTTTTATTATATTTGAATGTTTCTATCATATCCCTTCATTCCTCTAAGCTATACATATTAAAGTCACAAAGTATTTTCTTATGTTAGTGTTTTAGACCGTGGATCATTTTAGTCTCCTTACTTTGAATTGTTTTTAACTTAATATACATTAAGAAATATGGGCCTCCATACAATTCCAAGCCCATAATTATAATGCCTGTGGGTGTAAGTCTGCGGGTTAGAAATTTGTTACAATTCGGTTGTATTCAATTACAGCGCTAAAGTCTAAAACTGTAAACCATGAACCTGTACGTAGCATTTCAGGACATGATCATGATCAATTAAGCAAGCCCAAAAGTTACCATTTAGACAGAGCCACTAGTAAATGAGACCATCAACATGACGTCAGTAAAACATGGGGTTTAAACTACAATCAATTAGTATTTAGAAGTCCGACTTGCATTTGGACTCGCAATCCAGATATGTAGAAATCAATAAAAAATCAATAAACTGGTCTAGTCCATGTCGGTGTCCTGATATGTATTAACTCCATGATTCCTTAAACCAATATAACATGGAAATAAAATGTTAAAAAAACATTTTTATAGTGCAGATTTCCGAGCTTGAGATTGTTATGCAAGTAATTCTAATGTCTTTCATCACTTTCCCAGTACAGTATTTTGTTTATTTGCTTTTACAGTGTTATGAACAGGTGTTTAACCCACCTGCGAGTCCTATCTAGTACTCGTAGGATTTTTTTGATACATTTGCCATTTACGGGTTTGAAGGCAATTGCGGGCTTGTTGAATTGTTGCAATTGAATATGGATTTTGTGTTTTTAGCACTGGTAACATTTGTGGGCTTGAAACATCAAAGGAGGAGATAGGACGGAGTTACATTTTTGACCCCGCAGAAATTTTGAGCCTGTAACTCGCAAATAGATTGCGGGTAGCTAGAAGAGGCCAATTGAATATCAGTAACTTTTACGGGCTACATTACGGGCTCCAGTAATTACAATTTGGCCAATTGAATGGGGGCCATAGTCTCCAGAACTAGACTCAGTGTTTAAATGGAATGCTGTTCTGCTTATCTACCCTTTCTGTAAAAATATTCTTTAACAATAAGTTCTTAAAAGAGAGCAAGACCACCATAATGTAAGATAAGTCTATAGCATATGTGATGACACTGATAACTGAATTGGGGAAAGTAGCCAAGAGGGACAAAGGGGAATTAAGGATAAGGATCACACATCTAAGCAGCAGATCATCTTAATATATTTCCATGTTCAGACTCCCTGGATTTTTCAACCCTCCTTATGCGTTATTTATTATATTGGTAAAACTTTCACAAAGGACTGTAGTGGGCACAGCTAACACTTGTTATCAAATCACAAAATCAGACTATTCTAGGATTTGAAATCCTGCTGCCGTGGAGGCTGGTTCATAACGACCTTCTGTTACCAGATGCCACCAGACCACTGTTATTCTGTCAGCTAAATTACAGTAATACACAGGACTAAATGTCTATGGTGCCTTTCCATAATCTGCTATTATCATACCATAATATTACCCTTCTCTAGTTCAATCCTGCTTATGCATGGTGGGTGACAGGGTATATGTGGAATACTTTACTAATCCTCCTGATCTGAATCCTCTTGTCTCCAAGAGGATTCAACTCAGTGGAATATTTTATATTAATTACACAAAATGTAAGCATAAAAACATCTGGAGAAAAAATCTTGGATTTCGAAAGTGTTGTAACTCATCAGAGAATAACTTTTGCTGAACTATTAAATCAACCAAATATGCAAGGGAAAAAAACACCAACAATTGGCTTTCTTCAACTATTCTAACTGTGCCAAAAGCAAATGTTTACTTTGGTTTCCCTGGAAATCACTTTTTGTTGGGATTTCTCAATAGCAAAGAATTGCTCAATGGGCTAGCTCCCACTGTGTCCTTATTTTGTTGTTGTTCAGTCGTGTCCTAGTCTCAATGACCCTATGGACCACCGGACGCCATGCACATCTTGTGTCTGGTCATGCTTATCCCTAAGGTTTTCATGGCAAGGATACTGGAGTGCGTTGCGATTTCCTTCTCTGCTACCTCTCTGATATGACCTGCCCACCTTGGATGACCCTACATGATATAGCTCACAGCTTCATTGAAGTACACAAGCCCCTTCACCAACCATGTAGCAATCTAGTAGGGGTGTTGTTATTATTACATATCTTAAAAAACATATGGTGATGATGAGAACTGGAGGCATTGTGCTGATATCCCAATATCAGAGAAAGGGCAAAGCCAGGGAACCCCACTGTTCTGTAAGCTTACAAAATGGAAGCAATATACACACACATGTAAATGCTATGATGTGTTTTCTGCATATGTTGATGGCTGTTCTTGTATTTAAAAGATCATGTTTTATACAATACAATTTTTTTCGCAAACATCATTGAAACTAGAATGAAAAGCATAGGGCATTCTAAAGGTTGTAATTCTTATTGACAGATTCATACAGCTTGATAACAATTCATTGGCTGACTGGGACAAGCCAGCGAGATCTCTTTTGAATTTAGATTATTATGCCCTGAGATTGAAAAAATATCCCAATAGCAAATACCATCTTTTAGATACAGCAAAGAAAAAATGCTTATGGTAGTCCTTTAAATAACCTTGTTAAATATTAAAACAGAAAAAACACACTTAATGGGGATTTCAATGCTGTGTTCCTCACTGTAGGTTAAATATATATATTTTACTGTACTAATGACATCTACAATAACAGGAGACCCCTTCCAATATACATTTCTGCTTGACATACACATTTTCTACTTGCTCATGGAAACCACACAGGCATTTATGTGCTATCCACAGTGATTCCTTCCTGCCATTTGAACACAGGCCAGTTATTAATGAGTTGCAGTTTATATATTAATTATTTATGGTGCTAGCTCTGCTGAAAAACTAGTGGCTTGTGAATATGTATAGGGCCAAAGTCACTTATATAGCATTAAATTGCTGGTTTTAATGCTAAACCCAATTCTTGAGTATTTTGTTATTGAGATGTATTGTAGTGGTGTTCTGAGAGTGAAAGGCTTAAAGCATAAGATCAATACTGAATATGATCATCCACCTGCCAAGGTCTATACTTCTTCTGTCCTTCACATCCCATATGAAAAAATGCAGAGTAATGCACAGAAATATATTACCCAATAAGGCTTAGTCCCAACGCCCCTAACCTTATTGTACACAGGGTTGGTACAAGGCAGCATCACAGTTAAAGGGTCAGTTGCTCTCAAGGCCAAAGATTATTAGCAGCAGTGGCTTGTTAAATGAGTCAGTGGTTCCTAACTTCACTGTAATAATGACAGTGGAAAGATTCACCACAGATTCTCCTCTATTTATATATGCCCACTCACCTCTCACTAGGAGTAGTTAATATGCAAAACAATATCATTAAAAACTGTTCCACTGACATGGCCAGATTACCCATTAGGCCAACTAGGCAGCTGCCTAGGGGCGCTTCCCTGTGAGTGCTCCCCTTCAAAAAAAAAAAGGTTCCTGGCTTAAAAAAAATGAAATGCTGCAGATTATTGACTGGCTGCTATGTGGTAGCCACCTAGACCAAGAGAGTTACAGCAAGAAAAGGAACTTACATGAACAGAAAAGGCAAAAGTGGGTCCGTGCATACCTTGGGTACTCACTCGCAGGGGCTCCTCCACTTCACTGCCTAGGGGCTCCAAAAGGTAGCTACACTGGTGCAATTATCTTATTTACTCGTTAAATCGTATCCGACTCTCTGTGACCCTATGGACGCGCAGCACCCCAGGCCATCTTGTGTCTGGTTGTGCTAATCCATAAGCTTTTATTGGCAAAGGTACTGGAGGGGTTTGCCAGTTCCTTCTCCAGTTGACTGCAATTTGCCTGACCTCTCTGCTATAACATGCCCATCTTGAATGACCTTACATGGTATAGCTCACAGCTTCATTAAGGTACACAAGCCCTCTCACCTTGACAAGGTAGTAATGCATCAGAGGAATTATTTATGCTTTTCTACTTTCTATCTACATAATTTAACTGCTTTGATTGAACTGGTTAAGCACTAATCCTCTCCCTTAGGTGCTGCTGAACAGACACATGTATACAGCAAACAGTGAGCAGTGTTTTACTGAATACAAGCCTTGTATAGGAGCTAGGCCTGGGGACACACAAAGCTGTGTGCTAAGCACTATGGGGGCTTGTGCATTGAAATACATGGGTGATAAGCGTCTCACTGTTATATAGAAAACGCTCCTTAGATTTGGATGTAGAAGGGCGCAGAGGGAGAGTGTGGTATGGGCCACAAGAGAGGACTGTCAATGAGAACAGGGTGACACAAAGAGACGGAGAGAGGGACAGAGTTTACAGTCAGGGACAAAGACACTGTGATGTGAGAGGAAGAATGTGCTGGGAGAAGTGACACAAAGGCTGAGAGTAAAGGAGGCAATCAGGGAGAGTTGCATTGCAGGTACCAGTGATACAGAGTAACACTATATATATATATATATATATTATATATATATATTATCTAATTATGTTTAATATACATGTGGTTTAAAATGTATAAAGAGAATGTTATCTTTCATCACTGAATACAGAACCAGGTCCCAAGGCCCATTTCTCACACCATCCTTTCCATCCCACCACAGCAGGCCCCCCTCCCACCCTGCACCCAAGAGCCGCAGTGCTGACCTGTCATATCCTCACATAGGGTACTGACTGCTTCTCCTCATATGGTGCTGATGCTGTTCCTCACACAGGGTGTTGATGGTACCCCTCACACAGGGCGCTGATGGTACCCCTCAGACAGGGCGATGATGGTACCCCTCACACAGGGCGCTGATGGTACCCCTCACACAGGGCGCTGATAGTACCCTTCACACAGGGTGTTGATGGTACCTCTCACACAGGGAGCTGATGCTGTTCCTCACACAGGGAGCTGATGGTACCCCTCATACAGGATGCATATACTATTGTCAGGCACATGCACAACAGTGTAAGCTAATAATACCCAACCATGGGTGGTTATAGTGATCCACACACTGGATTATGATGCTGATCCATACATGGGATGCTGATATTGCTCTCAAGCTTAAACAGGGATCTTGCTCTTCATATAGAGTGATGCTTTTGCTCCTTACACTAGATGGAGATTTTGGGTTCTGATGCTGCTCCTTGGACTCCTGGTGCTGAAGGGTGCTGGAGGATGCAGGGTGCTGCAGGTTCTGCTCACCTTACAGCAGGGTGGGTGATGCAGGATGGTGCATGGATCCCTGGGTTGGTGCAGTAGTGAAGATGCTCTTGCAGGGGGTGTGCTTGTAATGCAGGCAGTGCTTGGTGCTAGGAGGATGCCTGCTCCAGGTTGTACAGGCTATCACACTGTGCCAGGCTGTAGGATTGTCCTCCCTTGCAGTGTGTGCCTGTGTGACAGTCTGTCAGGGAGCTGTCTCTCTCTCTCTCTCTTCTGGCTCCGCATTAGGGCAGAGACCTGCACGTGAACGCGCCCAGCCCAGAGCCTAGCTCGCTCCTCCCACACCTATCACAGCTGTGAGTGCGCGCGCCTGGTCCATGTGTGTAAGAGCTGCCTGCTAAAAAGCAGAAGGCCTACAGAGGGGTGTGAGTGGGACATACAGAGAGGGATAGGGAATGTGAGTGGGACATACAGAGAGGGATAGGGAATGTGAGTGGGATATACAGAGAGGGATAGGGAATGTGAGTGGGACATACAGAGAGGGATAGGGAATGTGAGTGGGACATACAGGGAGGGATAGGGAATGTGAGAGGGATATACAGGGAGGGATAGGGAATGTGAGAGGGACATACAGAGAGGGATAGGGAATGTGAGTGGGACATACAGAGAGGGATAGGGAATGTGAGAGGGACATACAGAGAGGGATAGGGAATGTGAGTGGGACATACAGAGAGGGATAGGGAATGTGAGTGGGATATACAGAGAGGGATAGGGAATGTGAGTGGGATATACAGAGAGGGATAGGGAATGTGAGTGGGACATACAGGGAGGGATAGGGAATGTGAGTGGGACATACAGAGAGGGATAGGGAATGTGAGTGGGACATACAGGGAGGGATAGGGAATGTGAGAGGGATATACAGAGAGGGATAGGGAATGTGAGTGGGACATACAGGGAGGGATAGGGAATGTGAGAGGGATATACAGAGAGGGATAGGGAATGTGAGAGGGACATACAGAGAGGGATAGGGAATGTGAGTGGGACATACAGGGAGGGATAGGGAATGTGAGAGGGACATACAGAGAGGGATAGGGAATGTGAGTGGGACATACAGAGAGGGATAGGGAATGTGAGTGGGATATACAGAGAGGGATAGGGAATGTGAGTGTGATATACAGAGAGGGATAGGGAATGTGAGTGGGACATACAGGGAGGGATAGGGAATGTGAGAGGGACATACAGAGAGGGATAGGGAATGTGAGAGGGACAAACAGGGAGGGATAGGGAATGTGAGTGGGACATACAGGGAGGGATAGGGAATGTGAGTGGGACATACAGGGAGGGATAGGGAATGTGAGAGGGATATACAGAGAGGGATAGGGAATGTGAGAGGGACATACGGGAGGGATAGGGAATGTGAGTGTGATATACAGAGAGGGATAGGGAATGTGAGTGGGATATACAGAGAGGGATAGGGAATGTGAGTGTGATATACAGAGAGGGATAGGGAATGTGAGTGTGATATACAGAGAGGGATAGGGAATGTGAGTGGGATATACAGAGAGGGATAGGGAATGTGAGTGGGATATACAGAGAGGGATAGGGAATGTGAGTGGGATATACAGAGAGGGATAGGCAAGGTGAGTGGGATATACAGAGAGGGATAGGGAATGTGAGTGGGATATACAGAGAGGGATAGGGAATGTGAGTGGGATATACAGAGAGGGATAGGGAATGTGAGTGGGACATACAGAGAGGGATAGGGAATGTGAGAGGGATATACAGAGAGGGATAGGCAAGGTGAGTGGGACATATAGAGAGGGATAGGGAATGTGAGTGGGACATACAGAGAGGGATAGGGAATGTGAGTGGGACATACAGAGAGGGATAGGGAATGTGAGTGGGACATACAGAGAGGGATAGGGAATGTGAGAGGGACATACAGAGAGGGATAGGGAATGTGAGAGGGACATACAGAGAGGGATAGGGAATGTGAGAGGGATATACAGAGAGGGATAGGGAATGTGAGTGGGACATACAGAGAGGGATAGGGAATGTGAGTGGGACATACAGAGAGGGATAGGGAATGTGAGAGGGACATACAGAGAGGGATAGGGAATGGGAGTAGGGAATGTGAGAGGGACAAACAGAGAGGGATAGGGAATGGGAGTGGGACATACAGAGAGGGATAGGGAATGTGAGAGGGACATACAGAGAGGGATAGGGAATGTGAGAGGGATATACAGAGAGGGATAGGCAAGGTGAGTGGGATATACAGAGATGGATAGGGAATGTGAGTGGGACAAACAGGGAGGGATAGGGAATGTGAGAGGGACATACAGGGAGGGATAGGGAATGTGAGAGGGACATACAGAGAGGGATAGGCAAGGTGAGTGGGACATACAGAGATGGATAGGGAATGTGAGTGGGACATACAGAGAGGGATAGCGAATGTGAGTGGGACATACAGGGAGGGATAGGGAATGTGAGTGGGATATACAGAGAGGGATAGGGAATGTGAGTGGGACATACAGAGAGGGATAGGGAATGTGAGTGGGATATACAGAGAGGGATAGGGAATGGGAGTTGGGCAAACAGGGAGGGATAGGGAATGTGAGAGGGACATACATAGAGGGATAGGGAATGTGAGTGGGATATACAGAGAGGGATAGGGAATGGGAGTGGGACATACAGAGAGGAATAGCGAATGTGAGTGGGACAAACAGGTAAGAATAGGGAATGCGAGTGGGACATACAGGGAGGGATGGGGAATGTGAGAGGGACATACAGGGAGAGATAGGGAATGTGAGAGGGACAAACAGAGAGGGATAGGGAATGTGAGAGGGACATACATGGAGAGATGGGGAATGTGAGAGGGACATGCAGGGAGGGATAGGGAATGTGAGAGGGACATACAGGGAGGGATAGGGAATGTGAGAGGGACATACAGGGAGGGATAGGGAATGTGAGAGGGACATACAGGGAGGGATAGGGAATGTGAGAGGGACATACAGAGAGGGATAGGTAAGGGGGTTGGGGTATACAGAGAGGGATAGGGAATGTGAGTGGGATATACAGAGAGGGAATGGGAGTGGGACATACAGAGAGAGGAATAGCGAATGTGAGTGGGACAAACAGGTAGGAATAGCGAATGTGAGTGGGACATACAGGGAGGGATAGGGAATGGGAGTGGGGCAAACAGGGAGAGATAGGGAATGTGAGAGGGACATACAGGGAGAGATAGGGAATGTGAGAGGGACATACAGGGAGGGATAGGGAATGTGAGAGGGACATGCAGGGAGGGATAGGAAATGTGAGTGGGACATACAGGGAGGGATGGGGAATGTGTAAGGGACAACCGAAGGTTAGGGAATGAGAGGGACATACAGGGAGGGATAGGGAATATGAGAGGGACAAACAGGGAGGGATGGGGAATGTGAGAGGGACAAACAGGGTGGGATAGGTAATGTGAGAGGGACAAACAGGAAGGGATATGGAATGTGAGTGTGACATACAGAGGGGGATAGGGAATGTGAGAGGGACAAACAGAGAGGGATAGGGAGTGGGACATACAGCGAAGGATAGGGGATGGGAGTGGGACCAACAGGAAGGGATAGGGAATGTGAGAGGGACATATAGGGAGGGATGGGGAATGTGAGAGGGACATAAAGGGAGGGATGGGGAATGTGAGAGGGCCATGCAGGGAGGGATAGAGAAAGTGAGAGAGATATACAGGGAGAGATAGGGAATGTGAGAGGTACACACGGAGGGCTAGGGAATGTGAGAGGGACATACAGGGAGCGATGGGGAATGTGAGAGGGACATGCAGGGAGGGATAGGGAATGTGAGAGGGACATACAGGGAGGGATGGGGAATGTGAGAGGGACAACCGAAGGATAGGGAATGAGAGGGACATACAGGGAGGGATGGGGAATATGAGAGGGACAAACAGGGAGGGATGGGGAATGTGAGAGGGACAAACAGAGAGGGATGGGGAATGTGAGAGGGACAAACAGGGTGGGATAGGTAATGTGAGAGGGACATATAGGGAGGGATAGGGAATGTGAGAGGTGTCATGAATCAGCCAGTGGCCATATTGGATTTGGTGTGAACTATGCTGGGGCCATTTTGTGACTGGCAGCAGTGGCCATTTTGGGCTGGGTTATCTTCCACATGCTGTTGCCATGTGGAAGAACAGAAGGTTTGGGGCCCACTTGTTATGGATATATGGTTATGGTTGTGGTATAGGGGATAAAGTATTATAAGTTTATCTCTTAGCATATCCCCATCCCTTCCATGTTTAGGCTCATTGTAATGGGTGTCATGTGAGGGAGCTGGTGGGATGTGTTGGTTGTATGTGTGTGAAACATTGTGTGTTGTATCTGTAAATATATTGTATTGGAATGTTGGAGCCATGTTGTGTGCAGTCATCCATATTGACTGCATATGTAACCTGAGTTGATCACCCATCTGCCTTCCGGCTATCACCTAAAGTAAACACTTGAAGTGATAGCAAGGCCAGAACAAAGGGGTCTATACAGACATTGAGGCACCATAACCCCAGGGGGTCTACAGGTATTCTCACTCAGAGAATCAGGGCAAAGTCCAGAGGACAGGGAGATGTTTCTCCCTTGAGAGCCAGGCAGCAACTGAATTAGGTAGCCACACCTAGTGGGCGGCCCAGGGGAGGGGTCTGGAAGTTCCCAGAGCTTACCTCTAGTCCATTGGCTAGAGGTAATCAAGTTACTCTGGAGATTACCCCATTGGCCAAGAGGAAGATAAGGGTTGGACAAAGGGGTAGCCACTCCCTGTACTGTTTTTGTGAGTTGTTTAAATACTTGTGTAAAAATAAAGAAGTTGTTCATAATTTTCATCAAGACTTTGCGTGCAGGTGTATTATTGACCCAAGGGCATATGCTGGAATAGGAGATCGTTTCTGACTCCCTTCCAGGTTTTTCCCAGGCACACTACCTTAAGCTGGGACTTATGCTCTTGCATCCGCAAGGAAGGTCCATTGGTCTGAGTCACCCAAATCTTAGGTCTAAAACCTACAGGAGATAAGAGGACTAGGAACCTCTATACTCCATCATCATTGTAGGTTGTGACAATTGGCTGGCAGAGGTGGGACGACTCTACAGAAAGACCAAGAAAGGAACAGACGTATATCACCAAAGAAGCAACAAGACGGTTTAAAGCAGCCAGGCACTTATACCCCAGTAAGATGACCGCACAATAGGTGTCCAACTCACTAGACCAGCATTGCCAGAGGATCTGGCAGGAGCGCAATGGAGCGAGAACTCCAGCTCAGCAAAGACTTGGCTACAGAGAGACATTGCGTCTAGAGAAATGGATGGCGATTCTGAATCTGTGGCAGGACGATGAGCTAATGGGCTGGCTGGAAGTACTAGTAAGAAAAGAGGTTGCCTTGGAGAACCAATATCACGTTTTTCACGCCAGAATAGTTGGTGGCCTTGTAGAGGAGTTTGATTTCCGCTTGGAGATAGATTCTGGCCTCCAAGACATTGTGTAGGGTGATCCTGAAGGGGGCATAGGAACCTTTAAAAGGCACAACAACTTGTTTGTGGAACGCTGTCGTGGTCTGGGACTGGAACCGTGGTCCATGGAGGCTAATTTAATGGTACACCTGATTGAGCAGGAACTGCAGCTGGAGGAGGAGTATTTTGAGTTGTGGGACGAGATCTATGGGGAGACATTTTGCCCATCAAGAGGGGAACAACCCAGTCAAGAGGACTGGTCCCCAGATCTTTACAACACAGATGGTATGTACCGAAGTGATTGTGTGCAAGGGGTCTGGGGAGAACATAGTGATGGAGAATGCGTTCCTTTAAAAAATGCAGAGACTGTGTCAGAGCCTAGAAGGGATGGTAAAGTCAGCTTGGGACCAAATCACCAGCTCCAAGAGCCAGAGACCCAGGGGAATGTTCCCTGGGTGGGGTCAGATAACCCATGTTTGTCCCCTGATACCCCAAGAGACTTAATCCCAGAGGAAATGCTAGCAGAGCACAGTTTATCCAAACAGGTCTCACCTGAGGACTACCTTCCAGCACAAATCCTGGCAGAAACCCCAGTAACTGCTCAACAGGTAGGGCCAGATGAACTAAGCAGGAAGAAATACAAAAGAGGTTGGAGAAAATAAATGTTAATAAAGCCCCAGGTCCTGATGGAATACATCCAAGGGTACTGAGGGAGCTGGGTTCTGTAATAGCCAAACCATTATATCTAATCTTTAAAGACTCGCTCACTACAGGGTCTCTACCAGATGACTGGAGAAAAGCAG
>JAPZIH010001286.1:0-47129 GCA_027410445.1 Discoglossus pictus
CTCTTTTCCCCCCTGTCTCTCTTTTCCCCCCTGTCTCTCTTACCCCCTCACTCGTGTCTCTTCTCCCCCCATTTCCCTCCCCTGTGTCTCTTCCCCCTCCTCTCCCTCCCCTGTGTGTCTCTTCCCCTACTCTCACTCCCCTGTGTGTCTCTTCCCCTCCTCTCACTCCCCTGTGTGTCTCTTCCCCTCCTCTCACTCCCCTGTGTTTCCCCACCCCTCCTCTCACTCCCCTGTGTTTCCCCACCCCTCCTCTCACTCCCCTGTGTCTCTCCCCCCTCCTTTCACTCCCCTGTGTCTCTCCCCCCTCCTCTCACTCCCCTGTGTCTCTCCCCCTCCTCTCACTCCCCTGTGTCTCTCCCCCTCCTCTCACTCCCCTGTGTCTCTCCCCCTCCTCTCACTCCTCTGTGTCTCCCCCCCACTCCTCTGTGTCTCCCCCCCCACTCCTCTGTGTCTCCCTCCACTCCTCTGTGTCTCCCCCCCACTCCTCTGTGTCTCTCCCCCACTCCTCTGTCTCTCCCCCCTACTCCTCTGTGTCTCTCCCCCCCCTACTCCTCTGTGTCTCTCCCCCCCACTCCTCTGTGTCTCTCCCCCCCACTCCTCTGTGTCTCTCCCCCCCACTCCTCTGTGTCTTTCCCCCCCACTCCTCTGTGTCTTTCCCCCCCACTCCTCTGTGTCTTTCCCCCCCACTCCTCTGTGTCTTTCCCCCCCCACTCCTCTGTGTCTTATCCCCCCACTCCTCTGTGTCTCTCCCCCCCACTCCTCTGTGTCTCTCCCCCCCACTCCTCTGTGTCTCTCCTCCCCCACTCCTCTGTGTCTCTCCCCCCCCACTCCTCTGTGTCTCTCCCCCCCACTCCTCTGTGTCTCTCCCCCCCACTCCTCTGTGTCTCTCTCTCCCCCCACTCCTCTGTGTCTCTCCCCCCACTCCTCTGTGTCTCTCTCCCCACTCCTCTGTGTCTCTCTCCCCACTCCTCTGTGTCTCTCCCCCCCACTCCTCTGTGTCTCTCCCCCCCACTCCTCTGTGTCTCTCCCCCCCCACTCCTCTGTGTCTCTCCCCCCCCACTCCTCTGTGTCTCTCCCCCCCCACTCCTCTGTGTCTTTCCCCCCCCACTCCTCTGTGTCTTTCCCCCCCACTCCTCTGTGTCTTTCCCCCCCACTCCTCTGTGTCTTATCCCCCCACTCCTCTGTGTCTCTCCCCCCCACTCCTCTGTGTCTCTCCCCCCCCACTCCTCTGTGTCTCTCCTCCCCCACTCCTCTGTGTCTCTCCCCCCCCACTCCTCTGTGTCTCTCCCCCCCACTCCTCTGTGTCTCTCCCCCCCACTCCTCTGTGTCTCTCTCTCCCCCCACTCCTCTGTGTCTCTCCCCCCACTCCTCTGTGTCTCTCTCCCCACTCCTCTGTGTCTCTCTCCCCACTCCTCTGTGTCTCTCCCCCCCCCACTCCTCTGTGTCTCTCCCCCCCCCACTCCTCTGTGTCTCTCCCCCCCCACTCCTCTGTGTCTCTCCCCCCCCACTCCTCTGTGTCTCCCCCCCACTCCTCTGTGTCTCCCCCCCCACTCCTCTGTGTCTCCCCCCCCCACTCCTCTGTGTCTCCCCCCCCACTCCCCTGTGTCTCTCCCCCCCACCCACTCACCTGTGTTTTCCCCCTCCTTTCCTGTGTGTTCTCTCCTCTGTCTCTTTGCTGCAATGCGCGGGCGTTGCGTCAATCAGAGTTGTCAAACTGCAATTTGTCGCAAGCGTGACGACGAATCGCAGTTTGACAACTATTATATGTGATAGACATTTTTTCCTTGAGTAAATCAAGCCTGATATATTCAGTATTGTTTGTGCGACTTATTTATGTTAGCTAGTATCTCACTGTGCTTTTAGTGTGAGAGGAAAAGGCGTGATGGCACTGGGCTACATTGTTGTTGCCACCACCACAGAAACCAATAATGAGACTATTGCCAATTAGCACGCAAATCAGCTCGTTAGTATTATGAACGGCTCATTTTCATAATCAAACACAAACATGATTTACCTTAAAACAATTTTTTACATTTTCATTAAGAATAAAATAAAAACACATTACTTTAGAATGACCGGGTCCCTTTAAGGCTTATAATCTAATAACTTATGTTTATAATAATTCACATTTGAGTTGTCATACTATTCAAATGTGTTTTTACTGGAACCTTTTCTGTGTCCCCCAATACATTTTTTAGTTTTTAGAATATTCTGCAAGATCACTTTGTGTCTAGCTGTTATTTCTGCAGCTCATCTCACCCTTTCCTCTCTGTATTACAGAAAACCAGCATCTGCTACCTGTCCTTCCCAGACTCCTACTCTGGTAAGATCACACTGAGGTACATCCAAAAATGATTTACTGTAGAGAAAAACTGCTAGTACAATGTACTTGCTGGGACGAGCAATGGCCTCACTTTAATTACTAATTCCAGGAGGTCTCGGGGACACTCAGTTCACCTTCCGAATGCGCCGCTCTGTGGGGTATCGATCGTGCCAGGTCCAAGATGAGGAAAAGTACAACCGAGAGGCTCCAATAACCCTGCAGGTGAGGTGTCTGAGTGAGAGCGTTATGTGGGGCAATGGCGGAGCCGGAGAATGTCCCCTGGTGCAGAAAATACATCTTGGGGCCTCCATATGTATGTATATATAATCAGTATGTTGTGATACCTTTTTATTGGACACACTTCTAATAATGGGAGATTATAATTACCCTGAAATAAACTGGATAAATGAGACCCGCAGTTCAGCGAAGGGGGGCAGGTTCTTCAGTACACTCAGGGATCATTATCTGGCCCAGGTTATACAAGAGCCTACTAGAAATGACGCCATCTTGGATTTACTCATCACAAATAATATTGATATTGTATCTCATGTTGGAATAGGGCAACCTTTGGGAAACAGTGATCACAACACAGTGTCATTTGGGATTGAATTAAGAAAACAAAACTGTAAGGGTCCAACAAAAACTCTTAATTTTAAAAGGGCAGATTTTAACGGTCTAAGGGCAGCGATACAAAGTATAGACTGGGACAGAGGCATGATGGGTAAAAACACTGAACATAAATGGACAACATTTAAATCCTTACTAAATATACATACACATCGGCATATACCAAGTGGGAATAAAAGTAAAGGAGTAAATCCCATCCAATGTGGCTTAGCAATGATTTAAAGATCAAGATACGGAGTAAAAAACAGGCATTTATATTATACAAACAAGAGGGGACAGAGACTGCTTTACGGGAATACAAGGAAATCACCAAGGAAAGGGCAATTAGACTGGCTAACATAGAAAATGACAAGTTATATGTAAGGAGAGTAAGACTAACCCTAAACATGTGTATAAATATATTACTGGGAAGAAGGCGAGGAAGGAACCTATAGGAACATTAGAATGTGACACAGTCTGATAATTAGTGACCAAGAAAAGGCAGATGAGCTAAATAGGTTCTGTTCTTCGGTATACACAAGGGAGGTCCAGTGGTTGGGACACTGCAACATAATGGGACTACACTACCTTTGCCAAATAATTGGTTAACCCAGGAAGTAATCCAAAAGAGTTTGGAAAAAATAAATGTTATTAAAGCCCCGGGTCCTGATGGAATACATCCAAGGGCACTGAGGGAGCTGGGTTCTGTAATAGCCAAACCATTATATCTAATTTTTCAAGATTCACGCAACACAGGGTCTCTACCAGATGACTGGAGAAAAGCAGAGGTGATACCTATATTTAAGAAGGGAGCAAGAGCAAATCCGGGGAATTATAGACCAGTGAGCCTCACTTCTGTAGTGGGAAAGCATTTAGAAGGGTTAATAAGGGATAATATACAAGAATATATCTATTTGAACAGGATTATAAGTAGGAGTCAACATGGATTTATGAGGGATAGGTCATGTCAAACAAATCTAATTACTTTCTATGAGGAGGTTAGTAGGAACCTGGAACAAGGCAACTCAGTGGATGTAGTCTTTTTGGATTTTGCAAAGGCTTTTGATACAGTGCCACATGGGAGACTGTTGTGCAAACTAAGAGATACAGGAGTTGCAGTAAATATCTGCTCATGGATTGAGTCCGATTGGACTTATGTGGTAAGTGGGGTTCCTCAGGGTTCAGTATTAGGTCCTCTCCTTTTTAACATATTTATTAATAACTTGGAAGTGGGATTGGAGTGTGGTGTCTCCATTTTCACTGATGACACTAAGTTTTTCAAGGTAATTAAATCAGATAATGATGTACTTTCCCTCCAAGGGGATTTACATAAAATTGAGGAATGGGCATCTAAATGGCAGATGAGATTTAATCTGAATAAATGTAAAGTTCTGCATCTGGGAAGGAAAAATAGCCATGCAATTTATAATCTTAATGGAGCAAATCTAGAAGTATCAGATATTGAAAGGGATTTGGGAGTGCTTGTGGACAACCACCTAGGTACATTTTATATACCATATTTCCAATCGTCACTCCTCCTATCCCCGGCGAAGATCTAATTATTTCTGCCAAAGGTTCCACATAAAGGATAAATACCAACAGTGAATGGCATTTTTAATCGAAAATTTTTCTGACTCAAAAGCGTAACCAGAAATTAGGGCGCTCGGATTCCTGTACAATGCTCCTATAGATTTAGAAGTGAAATCAGCTTACCCATATTTTTCTAGTATCAACTTCAGGAACTCCCAGCAGACTCCGTCGAAAGCCATTTCAGAGTCAGCACAGGAGCTTCCTTCCTATTTAAAAATGAGAGGATATCCAAAGGACGTCTTATATTATCTGGGCCCTGTCGCCCATTTAAAAAGCCATACTGGTCAAGATGTATCAGTTTTGTCATTACTTGATGAAGTCTATTAGATAAAATCTTGGAGTATATTTTTGTATCTATGTTTATGAGTGATATTGACCTATAGTTTGTATAATCTTCCAGGTTTTTCCCTTGTTTTGGGATATTAAATATTTTTGCCTCTAACATTTCAGCCAACATTACCCCATTTTTCATTATCGAATTGAACGTAGAACAAAGATGTTCACCCAAAGTTGTCGCTAAACATCTATAATATAAATTGGTAAAGCCATCCAATCCTTGAGCTTTTTCAAGTTTAAGTTTATTAATGACCAATTCTATCTCTTTATTAGTAATAGGGTTGATCAGATTTACCTGTTCCTGTTTAGTTTTCTATCTCCGATTTTGTTGGTTTGTTAAATTTATCATTCTGTTCTAAATTATATAAATTACTGTAAAAATTTGTGAATATTTTCCAAATTTCATCCGGATGGGAATAATATTTCTTGTCTGATCCTTTTAATCTATTTATTGTATTTGGTATTTTCTGGTTCCCAAGTTTATTGGCTAAATGTTTCCCCGATCTGTAACCCAAAAAATAATGGGTCTGTTGGAATTTCCAGTATTGGTTGTCAATCCTGAGCTGGAGGATCTTCTTAATCTGAGAATTTACCAAATGAATCTCTTCTGAGATCGTTTTGTTGGGAGCTATTTTATTTTTTACTCTGAAGTTGATCTAATGGATATAAAGTGTTCTCAGGTATTTACCTCTCTCTTTTCTTTAGGGCTCTCTTTTTATCATTAATACACATCATTGAATCGTCAGACCATGAAGCCGCTATTATTTCCGTTGAGCTTGTAATATTTAGCATATGTGAATCTACAAAAACATAATCGATTCTGGAGTAAGAGGAGTGACGCTTGGAATAGAAGGTATAATATCTTAAATACAGGTGAAGAACTCTCCAGACATCAAAGAGTTCACTTTCTATTACGGTACTTTTTGAGTACATTTTGAGCCAAATTCCTTATTATCTTTTCTGTCTTAGGTTTTTTGTTGGAAAATCTATCTAATGAGAAATTCATTATCATATTATGATCTCCTCATATAATATTGGGTCCTTTTGTAAATCTTTGCAATAATCCTACTATTTTATTAAAAAAGGATAACTGTTTTGAGTTAGGTACATTTATATTGGCTATTGTAAATGCAAAATTATTTATTGACCCTGACAATATTATGTATCTTTCCTGCGGGTCTATCTTCTTAAACTCTTCTTCAACTTTTAAATCTGATTTAAACAAAATTGAGACCCCTCTTGATTTAGAAGAGTAAGTAAAATCTATACTATCTCTATATAAATTACTCTTTAATCTATATACTGTGTCCATTTTCCAATGGGTCTCCTGTATTCATATTATATCAGGCTTTAATTTAATATAATTCTCCATAGCTACCATTCTTTTAAATGCTGAATTTCATCCCTTGGCATTATGTGTGATTAATTAAATTGTCATTTATGAATAGACTTATCTTAATATATCCCCTCTCTCTTTCCTTTTCCTATTCCCTATTTTGTGGAAGTTTACAAAATAGACAACCTTCCCCCCTATCTTACCATAATGACCTATATCCATAATTACACAAAATAAAAATTATATATATATATATATATATATATATATATATATATATAAACAGGGCTGTCTGATTACAGAAATGCTAGATCTTTATATGCTGGTCTAGATGTAAAGATCCTCTAATAGGGAGAGAAACGCTGACCTTTGATACTTTTTGATCCAATATATTCTTTTTCTTTTTTTGAACCCTTAGGATATTTTATACAAACATTCATTTTAACCAGCTTTTTCCGAATCGGACAACATATTATAAGATACATGATCCATAAATGCTTTCTTCTATTATTATTTAACATTTATAGTGGAATTATCAACCTAATTTTCCCTAGATTAAAAGTCCTCCCAAAATTAACCTAAATATTTAGTACATATATCAATTTAATTTGACCTTGATTCAAATACTGAAATACTGTTGCTATTATCAAAGTTCTCCATGGCTAGAATATTTAAATATTCAGTGTTTTCCATTTTTAATCCTAGATATTTTACCTAAAAAAAAATAGCCTTTATATACAACCCCTTCTTATAACTCAATTATCAGTTCAAACTTGCTTTAAATTTAATAATACAAATCCAAAAATGTAAATACTCCGTGGCTTCCATATTAAAGTGTTAAGTTCAACCCACTCACTTTTTTTTTTATTTTTTACTTTACTCTTTTCTTTTCGTGACATATTCTACGCATCTCTATAAGACACAGTGCCTAGTGCATATAATAAACACCAACACTGCCCTGGCTCAGTCACTCATGCCCAGGGAATGTAACCCCAACACTGCCCTGGCTCAGTCACTCATGCCCAGGGAATGTAACCCCAACACTGCCCTGGCTCAGTCACTTATGCCCGGGGAATGTAACCCCAACACTGCCCTGGCTCAGTCACTCATGCCCAGGGAATGTAACCCCAACACTGCCCTGGCTCAGTCACTCATGCCCAGGGAATGTAACCCCAACACTGCCCTGGCTCAGTCACTCATGCCCAGGGAATGTAACCCCAACACTGCCCTGGCTCAGTCACTCATGCCCAGGGAATGTAACCCCAACACTGCCCTGGCTCAGTCACTCATGCCCAGGGAATGTAACCCCAACACTGCCCTGGCTCAGTCACTCATGCCCAGGGAATGTAACCCCAACACTGCCCTGGCTCAGTCACTCATGCCCAGGGAATGTATCCCCAACACCGCCCTGGCTCAGTCACTCATGCCCAGGGAATGTAACCCCAACACCGCCCTGGCTCAGTCACTCATGCCCAGGGAATGTAACCCCAACACTGCCCTGGCTCAGTCACTCATGCCCAGGGAATGTAACCCCAACACCGCCCTGGCTCAGTCACTCATGCCCGGGGAATGTAACGCCAACACTGCCCTGCCTCAGTCACTCATGTCCGGGGAATGTAACCCCAACACTGCCCTGGCTCAGTCACTCATGTCCGGGGAATGTAACCCCAACACTGCCCTGGCTCAGTCACTCATGTCCGGGGAATGTAACCCCAACACTGCCCTGGCTCAGTCACTCATGTCCGGGGAATGTAACCCCAACACTGCCCTGGCTCAGTCACTCATGTCCGGGGAATGTAACCCCAACACTGCCCTGGCTCTGTCACTCATGTCCGGGGAATGTAACCCCAACACTGCCCTGGCTCTGTCACTCATGTCCGGGGAATGTAACCCCAACACTGCCCTGGCTCTGTCACTCATGTCCGGGGAATGTAACCCCAACACTGCCCTGGCTCAGTCACTCATGCCCGGGGAATGTAACCCCAACACTGCCCTGGCTCAGTCACTCATGTCCGGGGAATGTAACCCCAACACTGCCCTGGCTCAGTCACTCATGCCCTGGAAATGTAACGCCAACACTGCCCTGGCTCAGTCACTCATGCCCGGGGGAATGTAACGCCAACACTGCACTGGCTCAGTCACTCATGCCCGGGGAATGTAACCCCAACACTGCCCTGGCTCAGTCACTCATGCCCGGGGAATGTAACCCCAACACTGCCCTGGCTCAGTCACTCATGCCCGGGGGAATGTAACCCCAACACTGCCCTGGCTCAGTCACTCATGCCCGGCGGAATGTAACCCCAACACTGCCCTGGCTCAGTCACTAATGCCCGGGGGAATGTAACCCCAACACTGCCCTGTCTCAGTCACTCATGCCCGGCAATGTAACCCCAACACTTCCCTGGCTCAGTCACTCATGCCCGGGCAATGTAACCCCAACACTTCCCTGGCTCAGTCACTCATGCCCGGGCAATGTAACCCCAACACTTCCCTGGCTCAGTCACTCATGCCCGGGCAATGTAACCCCAACACTGCCCTGTCTCAGTCACTCATGCCCGGGCAATGTAACCCCAACACTTCCCTGGCTCAGTCACTAATGCCCGGGGAATGTAACCCCAACACTGCCCTGGCTCAGTCACTAATGCCCGGGGAATGTAACCCCAACACTGCCCTGGCTCAGTCACTCATGTCCGGGGAATGTAACCCCAACACTGCCCTGGCTCAGTCACTCATGTCCGGGGAATGTAACCCCAACACTGCCCTGGCTCTGTCACTCATGTCCGGGGAATGTAACCCCAACACTGCCCTGGCTCTGTCACTCATGTCCGGGGAATGTAACCCCAACACTGCCCTGGCTCAGTCACTCATGCCCAGGGAATGTAACCCCAACACTGCCCTGGCTCAGTCACTCATGCCCAGGGAATATAACCCCAACACTGCCCTGGCTCAGTCACTCATGCCCTGGAAATGTAACGCCAACACTGCCCTGGCTCAGTCACTCATGCCCGGGGGAATGTAACGCCAACACTGCACTGGCTCAGTCACTCATGCCCGGGGGAATGTAACCCCAACACTGCCCTGGCTCAGTCACTCATGCCCGGGGAATGTAACCCCAACACTGCCCTGGCTCAGTCACTCATGCCCGGGGAATGTAACCCCAACACTGCCCTGGCTCAGTCACTCATGCCCGGGGAATGTAACCCCAACACTGCTCTGGCTCAGTCACTCATGCCCGGGGGAATGTAACCCCAACACTGCCCTGGCTCAGTCACTCATGCCCGGGGGAATGTAACCCCAACACTGCCCTGGCTCAGTCACTAATGCCCGGGGGAATGTACCCCCAACCATGCCCTGTCTCAGTCACTCATGCCCGGGCAATGCAACCCCAACACTTCCCTGGCTCAGTCACTCATGCCCGGGCAATGTAACCCCAACACTGCCCTGTCTCAGTCACTCATGCCCGGGCAATGTAACCCCAACACTTCCCTGGCTCAGTCACTAATGCCTGTCGCTTCCAGCTAAAACTGAATTACAGATACGTACAGTGGATGACATCTTGATGCCTGTAAGCATTTTGTGGCATCACAACCTGGCTCCTGGCATTTGTTGAGCCCTGTAAAGTTTTATTTTTATTTAAAGTACAGTATTTATAAATCTGGTTTCTTGAGCGTTTTGGATAACTGAGAGTCTACTGTACTTTTTGCACGTCGGCTATTTCTCAGTGACCAGATGCCTACAGTACCTTGGATGACCTCAGTGACCAGATCATACCTCCAGCAGCTCCGATACGATGAGGATATTTAATTGCATTCTGTAAGGAATTATTTCCTCCATGAAATCTTTAAAATCAGGTAACCGTAGACCGAAAAGCAAGTGCTCTGAGGATGGGGTGAACTTGTGATTGGATGAACCCGGCTTCATTGTGTGGCGTCTGTAGGGTCATTTATATAATTTTACATTTGCTCTCTTTGGACGATGTCGCTGATTCTGAAGGGAAATAAACTTTTCAGAATTCCTTTATTGATACCAATTAATTAACCCTTTATTTAAATGAAGTCAGCAAGACACTTGCAATTTGTTTGATAGAAATGAGAGTATGACCCCAGGGCTGTGCTTGGGGTGCAGGTCATTAATAAGACATTAATTAATTAATGATTGATTGGTCTCTGTCTTTCTCCTTTCCTCTGTTGGGGGTCACACACTTGTTTCCTGATCTCAGAGGGATACTGCACATTACTACGGGTATGTGTATTTCCGGCAAGTGAGGGACAGCTCTGTGAAGAGAGGATACTTCCAGAAGGTGGGTACCAAACTTGTGTAATGAGAACTGAAAGCGGAAATAAATGCATGTCCCAGGCTCTGTATCCTCCTGAATAGATATACAAAAGGCCTCACTCCTTGCTGTATTCCCTAATATGTATAGCAGGTCTCTGTACTCTATTGTAAATGTATATGGTGTAAGGTAGATGTAATGGGCACATGCTGTTCTGTTCTCCCCAAGATATAAGTCCTTGCCCCAAATTCTTCCCACACGGTGTATGATTCTCTCCCTACACTCTGTTGCTGTCTATAAACTCTGCATGACTGTTCATCTACTCATGGTGACTCATCCAACCTTCTCACCGTGACCGCCGCCCCCCACTCTCTATGTGACTCCCCATTCATTCAGTTGGACGCTTACAATAAACTCGGAGTCCTCCCCAGTGGTCCAACCCTCTGCTCAACTTCCCACAATGTGACTCTCAGTAAGGGAGACTCTTCCTTTATTTATCTCTCTTTATTCAGTAGGGCTCCCTTCTGTAAGCCTTTCATATTAGACAGTGAGGCTCTCTCCTTCATTCAGGAAGCCTCTCATTTTATCCAGTGGAACTCTCCCTTTATTCAGTGGTACTCCCTATTCATTTAGTGGAACTTTTCTTCTACTCAGTGGGATTTTCCTTTATTCAGTGGGATTTTCTTTTATTCAGTTAGACTCTGTGGTTACCACATACTCTGATATCTTTCCTTTCCCTTGGTGGGAACCCTCCCCCTCGCAATGTGAATCTCCATTCATTCAATGTGACAATTACTGTACGAAGTATCTCTGTCCTTCCAGTCCCTCGGTCTAACTCTCTCTTACCTTATTTTGCAGTCCTTGGTCCTTCTCTCCCATCTTCCTTACATCAACCTTTTCCACAACCTCCTTCAGCTCATTGCACCTGAGTACTTCAATAAACTGGAGCCGTGTTTGGAGGCCGGTGAGTAGGGAGGAAATATGAGAGACCTGAGGGTATAGAGTAAACCCTATTATAGGATGACTAGAGAAGCGACATTGACACAGGGCCCATATCTTGTTACAGTGCCTTGCAAAAGTATTCACCCCCCTTTACTTTTTACCTATTTTGTTACAGTACAGCCTTAAGTTCAATGTCTTGTTGATCAGAATTTTATGTTGATCAGAATTTTATGTGGTGGATCAGAACACAATAGTCTAAGTTGGTGAAGTGAAATGAGAAAAATATTTACATAAAACAATTTTTTAGAAATAGAAAACCGAAAATGGTCATGTGCGTATGTATTCACCCCCTTTTGTTATGAAGCCCATAAAAAGCTCTGGTGCAACCAATTACCTTCAGAAGTCACATAATTATTGACATGATGTCCACCTGTGTGCGATTAAAGTGTCACATGATCTGTTATTACATATACAAACCTTTATTGAAAGGCCCCAGAGGCTGCAACACCTAAGCAAGAGGCACCACTAACCAAACACTGCCATGAAGACCAAGGAACTCTCCAAACAAGTAAGGGACAATGTTGTTGAGAAGTACAAGTCAGGGTTAGGTTATAAAAAAATATCCAAATCTTTGATGATCCCCAGGAGCACCATCAAATCTATCATAAGCAAATGGAAAGAACATGGCGCAACAGCAAACCTGCCACGAGACGGCCGCCCACCAAAACTCACGGACCGGGCAAGGAGGGCATTAATCAGAGAGGCAGCACAGAGACCTAAGGTAACCCTGGAGGAGCTGCAGAGATCCACAGCAGAGACTGGAGTATCTGTACATAGGACGACAATAAGCCGTACGCTCCATAGAGTTGGGCTTTATGGCAGAGTGGCCAGAAGAAAGACATTACTTTCAGCAAAAAACAAAATGGCACGTGGGAGACTCCCAAAATGTATGGAGGAAGGTGCTCTGGTCTGAAAATTGCACTTTTCAGCCATCAAAGAAAACGCTATGTCTGGCGCAAACCCAACATATCACATCACATAAATTGTGGCATGTTCTGTAAATGAAATGATGCAAATCCTCAAACAATCCATGTTAATTTCAGGTTGTGACGCTACAAAACATGAAAAATGCCAAGGGGGCTGAATACTTTTGCAAGGCAGTGTATAAAGCAAATTAGTTATAGTTATTTTTATGATGAAATCTGTAAAAGAGTAAGAAAGGAAGAAGATGAAAGGAAGCTGCCATATCTATATTTGTATAGTTAGATCGGTAACGCTGAGCTAGGTAGAAGTGAGGGAGAAGTTATCTGCAAACTTCCCATTATCTTAGTGATTATGTGTGTATATAAAGATCCATTGATCGGTATTGAAGCTTCTAAGATGCTATGTGCAAAACAAAGATACTGCAGTCCTTAGGAAATCCCTTAGTCCATCCCATTGGTAGTTGGTAGCTGCAGATCTTGGTTCCCAGTTTGCTTCTAGATGAGGTGGTTTTGCCTGTGTGTGTGTGTGTGTGTGTGCTGCTTTGTCTTCCGGCCATTGTGGTGGGTTTATTTGCTTGGTGACTATCATGTCCACATATGTGACTCTTCTCTTTCCGCAGTCTGTAATCAGATTGACCGATGGCCGCCCCCCGAGCCCGGGATCTCTCTGTCTCTTCCCATCATGGGACTTGTCATGCAGGTACAGGGCTCTGTGGATAATATGTATATGGGATATATTTATTTGCATGTTATATTTAGCTAATGGGTTAATGAACATGAGCTTCTTGCCAGATGATATAAGTATAGGAATCGCATGACCCTAGGTATATTTTACTGTAACACTCTGCTTTTGGCTACGGATATAAATCATCTTTATGTGATCCATAACATCAGACCCAAACAGATATATCTGGCTTCTATCTTATTTCTACTCTGTTATTTAGCTGCTCCCTGCGGGGGGTCCTTACAGTAGGGGAGTATACTATCAGTGTCTGTCTACATTTAGGTCAAGATCCCAAGCCGATCAGATGCTGTAGAGATTAATGCTATCGACGCTCCACATCCAGAGGTGAGATTTATTACTACATTTGGTGCCATAAGTTGCTGTTTTTCTGGCTCCTGACATTATGTTTCCAGTAGAGAAAGTTTTGCAAAATAAACACATCATGTTGTACTCAATAACCTTGATTATGCCAGGCGCAGGAAGGCACACAAAGAAGGAGACGGCAGAAATGGATAGATGAGGTCATTGAAGCAATGAACATGAGTTTGGTGAAGCTCAGAAGTCTCCTGTCTCTCTATATTTCATTAGTAAGGGCCACTATAATTGTAATTGGCATCATGGCATGAGTAATGTTACAATATGACCACATCATGGCTAAACCGGTGATTGTATTGGTTCAAATATTGGAGGTGTTTTTTGCAGTTTCTCAGTGTGACTCTTTTATTATTATTATTATCGTTTATTTATAATGCGCCAACATATTCCGTAGCGCTGTACATAAGATAAGTTCAAGACAAAGATACATACAAATTAACACATAGTAAGACAAGAAGGGCCCTGTCTTTTGAGTTTGGAATCCAGTGTCCATGGTGCTTTCCCTAAAACACCTTGTGGGATTGAAACTCTTGCACTGTTTGTGCTGTTTTCCCGGCATTGGGGTCTAGTTACTATGTGTTTATATGCTTTCTGTTTTGTGTAGGAGCACCTGGAGGTCCCCAGCCATATCAGCAGTGTCCATCAGCTGGATCTATTCAGGTTAGAGGAGCCATGAGTGAGAAGCTGAGTGTGCGTCCCCGATAAGAGACAAGTGTTCTCCTTTTCTAAGTTTATTTCCCTTATCCTCGCAGGTCCTTCCAGTCGGTTTTGGTGAATCTCCAGTTGCTCTGGGAACTGATCTTGTTGGGAGAGCCATTGGTGGTTATGGCTCCGTCACCGATCATCTCCTCAGAAATCGTCTTGGCTTTGACAAGGTATTTACACACATATATGACTGTTGTGTGATAGAAAGGCTGGTAGTGTGTGTGTGGGGTCTGTCACTGTGTGTGTGGGGTCTGTCACTGTGTGTGTGGGGTCTGTCACTGTGTGTGTGGGGTCTGTCACTGTGTGTGTGGGGACTGCCACTGTGTGTGAGGAGACTGCCACTGTGTGTGAGGAGACTGTCATTGTGTGTGAGGAAACTATGACTGTGTGTGAGGAGACTGCCACTGTGTGTGAGGAGACTGTCATTGTGTGTGAGGAAACTATGACTGTGTGTGAGGAGACTGCCACTGTGTGTGAGGAGACTGTCACTGTGTGCAAGTTTTTGTTACTGTGTTTGAGGTGTCTGTCACTGTGTGAGGTCTGTCACTGTGTTGAGGTGTGTGTGTGAGGGGATCTGCCACAAGACCAGGACTGTCTTTTTTTTTTTTTTTTGACAGTAGGGCAGGCCGTGTTTGTGTGAAGAGGGGACACTAAAGCTTTCTCTGAGGAGAGGTAACTGGCACTTGTTACGACCCAGAGTTGAGGGGCCACGTGCACCTCCATTTTCTCCTTCTAGGTCGTGCCTTTGTGTTCAATATCTCAACGCCGAGCAAACAATTTAGATCAGGACATCATTCCTGAAGAGGCCTTTAGTTAGGATACAATAAGCAGAGTTGCACCTTTGCTTAGTGCGAACAAACAGCCGTTTATTCTTACTTGCATAGGAATATATCACAAACACCAAAAGACTTCCCACACCCCTTCATAATTCCCCTCCCTCTATGAGGA
The DNA here is from genome assembly GCA_027410445.1 of Discoglossus pictus. NCBI lineage: Eukaryota > Metazoa > Chordata > Amphibia > Anura > Alytidae > Discoglossus > Discoglossus pictus. The sequence goes on from JAPZIH010001286.1 coordinate 15,142, forward strand.
GGATTGATTTCTTAGTGTGACCTCCTCACCCCGCTACCATGGTTACCGACCCCATCACTAGTTTCTAGATCTGATTTTACAGAGGGCAATAAACTAACTTCTAACTTTCTGACTGTCTTTGATCACACAGGAAATACTTGAATGTAATGTAACGTCTGGGGCCATACAAATTCTTTCATAGTTAACTTTTATTTGTCACACTACAAACATGGTGGAAAAGTGTATCTGTTAGTTACAGGTAACTTAACACTTCGACAGTGCACATAACACAATATAGTAACCCCAACATTAATTATTATGGCTTGCATTACACTACCCACAAAAACAATCGTGTCACATTCCCCACAACAAGTTTCATGTCCATTTTGAAAGCCTTGGATATTAGCAACCCAGTGTGTTAGTCATAAATAGCAGGGTTGCTTATGGGTTCAGGAGTCCCAAATTCAGTCATGACAGCACTGTTTGTCAAGGGGGACGATTGTGTGTGAGGGGTAAAGTATGTCGGGTGAGGTGAACTTTGTTTGGGTGTGGGGTTGGCGTGTGTGAAGATGAGATGACACCCAGCTGCTTGATATGACATTATTGTCTCTACAGCTGTATTTCACCTCTCAAGTTTTGCTCCGATTTCCGTCCGTACTTCACAATCCACGACAGTGAGTTTAAGGAGTATACTACGAGGACTCAGGCTCCGTAAGTACAGACTCAGAGTATGCAGAATATATGACTTACGACACATGAGTACAGACTGAGTGCACCCTCAGTACTCAAAGTGCGCTGCCAGGACTCAGGCGCCACGAGTACAAGCCTCGTATCCGAGCATATTGACAGATGTGTATACCTCAGTAAGACACATATAAGGCTTACCTAAAGTTAAGTTGGTGGCGTTCCACGTCTCAGTGATGGTTATCAAAATAACATGAGATACTGTTATACACGTGGTTACACCCCGGAACCAACACCAGATACCCAAGTGCACACGTAGGAGTCATGTGATGTCTGTAGTTTCATTATATGTCCCTTTAGAGAGAACATGAAGACCCAGCATTAATAAACACTGTGCAGATATAAAACTACATGGCTAGGAAGCAAACCTGGTGACAACAGGTCAAGGAAGAGCTGAGGTGCAAGTTAGCTGACTGACGACACCATCTATACCAGCCTTGGCCTCCATTATGGTTCACATCTTGGAATATGGTGTCACGTTGTTACTCTGTCTCCCCAGTCCCAGTCTGCTTCTTGGAGTCACTAATCCATTCTTCATCAAGACTCTACAGCACTGGCCACACATCCTGCGTGTGGGGGAGCCTCGGATGTCAGGTAACGAGGCAGATACAACTTATATAGGTGGTGACTATAGATAGAAAGAAGAACTTCTGTATTGGATATTACAAAATAGAAATTTTCCTACAGTAAGTTACCATTAAAGTTTGTCATTTTGAGTTCTCAGTCAGATTGTAATATTTTATTAATGAGAGATGACATGATTAGACCTTGAGGCGCCTTGTGAGGCACGTTGTCCATGTCTAGTCTCTTATTGTGCAGGCAGCTGCAGAGAAGATAATGGAAGCAATGCTTCAGGGGCTTATCACTAATCAATGTATGTCACAACCTACAATGATGATGGAGTATAGAGAATCCTAGTCCTCTTATCTCCTGTCGGTTTTAGACCTAAGTTTGGGCTGACTCTAGACCAATGGACCTTCTTTGCGGATGCAAGAGCATAAGTCCCAGCTTTTGGTAGTGTGCCTGGGAAACCTGGAAGGGAGTCAGAAACGATCTCCTCTACCAGCATATGCCCTTGGGTCAATAATACACCTGCACACAAAGTCTTGATGAAAATTATGAACCACTTTATTTGGAAAACAACATCTTTTAAACAGGAATACAACATTACCAGGAGGGGCTACCTTTAGTCAGCCCCTAACTGCCTCTGGCCAATCAGGCAGGGTCCCTTGGTGGGAACCATGAGACTCCTCCCCAGGTCCACCCACTAGGTGTGGCTAACAGAGTCATTTGGGCCCTGGCAGTCAAGAGAGACACATGTTTTTGCTCTGGCCCAGGCCCCTGGATCTGGGGTAGGGAGACCCCAGAGGCCCCCTGTAGAGATGGTGCCCCTGTGTCTGTTGGGACTCTATTGTTCCTGACTTAAGTATGTGTACTGAAAGGATTAGACTTGGTGGCCAGCTGGGGTCCTTCTCCTGTTGTAAGATGTATGTGGCAATGTATCCAGCATGACTACCCCATACTATCATATACATATGTGTATATATTCCACACACTGTCAGTCTATTTAAGTACAAGCGTAAAAGCGCACCCCACATAAAACCACCTAATGTCCTCATAGTATATGGGATTGGGGCAGTGATTCCACATCAATCCATCTCATGCATTATGATGACTTTTATGGATGGTGATGGGAACCCTGCTCATTTCCTTAAACAATAATCATAATAATATAACAGTATAACAGGGGGTCTGGGAGCCCCAAACCCCCAGGTATCGTCTCTTGTGTCAACAGCCTGTGACAGACATCTGTCCAAGTCCCAGATGACTGCCAAGTGAGCCATGACAATGTACTTCTCTAGACAAGATGAAGGACTTGTAAGGAGATAACTCTAGAACCTAAAGTGTAGGGTGAGGAGCCTGGGATCTCAGAAAATGTCCCAGCTTTTTTATGGAATAATTGGATACCCCTCCCCTGATCACTGCCCTCTGTGTGTCTTTACTAATGGCTTCCTCTTTGTGCAGGAGACTTACCCAAACAGGTCAAGCTGAAGAAGATGACAAAGCTCAAGACATTGGACACAAAATCTGGTAAGAATGGGGTGGCATTTATATTGGTACACCTATTGTCTTAAAGGAGAACCAGTTTTGTAAACAGGCTGCTCAAGGTGACATGATTACACCAAATTCAAATTAAATTGAAGCTCTAATATGTTGTTGTGAAAAATGGATTCCAACAGACCTGAACCCTCCAATCTGACCATCACGTTTCTTGTCGGGGGACACGGGACCTTCATAGTGGTGAATAGTTATAGTGGTGAATAATAGATCAATACATCCCTATATCCCCCGATCATTTCTTGGTCTGTCACGACCCAGGGCAAGGGGTCCAACTCAGCTCCAGAAACCTCCTGCCTTGGCTACAGAAATCCTCCCATGGACTGTGGAGTGGGAGGGCTTCTTGGTGACCGGCTTCTATACCAGAACAGGAATCAAGTTGTTAAACATAACAAATAAGAGAGAGCACCGTGGATATGTTCCTAGAGAGGTCTTTATTGGGAAAAGTTGGAACATTTATAGGAAAACAGAACAATACAGTACCAAAAATATGATTGTATTTCATACCCTTAACCAGTTAACTGAATCAGCCCACTTTAATACCTCACTGGTCAATTTGGGGGGGGGGGGGGTGTCATCCCATTACAGGGTGAGCAGGTAATTACATCACAAACTTGGGCACATTCAAAGTTCCCCTCTAAACTAGTTAATTCACTTATACTGTTTGAAGTTCCTGTCCGCCGATAAATAATCCCATCAGGCAGGTTGTTACCATGATGTAGAGTCCATTGTTCAATATCCTGTCTCTGAATTGGCTGAATTAGCTGGGACTGGAGGGGTGATCAGGGGAGGAAAGGAAGGTCCTAGCTCGTTCAGTAGAAGTTCACTCGTCTCCAAAAAGCTGATCTTGATACTGTGTGGGAGGAATTAGACAGGCAGTCTGTGGAGATCTCCTGTGTGAAAGGGTGGTACGTGTTAGTGTGTGACAGTGACTTGCGCGTGAGTGGGTGGTCTTGGAGGGAGTCTATAGGAGGCAGAGCTCTGATTGAGTATAGGGTTCTGTTACTGGCAGTGACTCTTCTACTTATCTTCCTCTCCAGGAATGTACACAACCTACAAGCCGTATCTCCACAAAGACAAGACCCTGATTAAACACTTACTGAAGGTGAGGAGAGTGTGGAACGCGTGGGACTGACTGGGATGCGTGGGACAGTCATACGTTATGCTCTGTGCGCATCACCTCGATACATGGTGTCACGTTGTTACCCATAAAATGTTACTGTGCACTACTCTGAGTGATACTGTTACTTAGCATGGGTCTCACTTCTTCCTTGTCTTCATCCTGCAGGGTCTCCAGAAGAAGCTCCCATCCTCAACGCTCAGCTCACTGCTGCGGAAACATCTGTTTGATCTTACTCAGAGCTTCATCCTCCCCCTGGTTATTATCTGCCTCCCAAAGCACTCTCCCTGGCTTCTCTCTGCTTCCTTCCTTCAATACCCGCAACCTTGTCTATTTTACAGCAAGAATACTAGATATGTGGAACAATCTTCTAGTAGGAGCGGAAGACTTCAGCATGTCTGGGATGAGCATAAAGCTATTTTTAGGCATTAATTAAGCCAATGTTTTAGGTTCATAGAATGGGCAGACCAGACAGGTTTTTTTTTTGGTTCTTATCTTCTGTCTAATACAAGTTTTTCTGAGTGTGTTCTGTCATTCTCCTCCCGCACTGTCTTACGATTCTCTCCATCCCATCATACTCTATTCCTAGCCTTTTTGAGCATGTTTTGTTACTTGCCTCCTATACTCTCACTCCTTGCCTTGATTAATGTATTTTGTCACACTCCTGCTACAATCTCTCCATCCCATCATACTCTATTCCTAGCCTTCTTGAGGATGTTTTGTTACTTGCCTCCTTCCCATTCTTACATCATATGTTTTTTCTTGGTTGGGGTTTGTTGCTGTTCTCCTGCATGCTGTTCCCATTCTCTCCATCCCTTCATGTTGCATTTATTGCCGTCTTGAGCATGTTCTGTCCCTCTCCCCCTGTACTCTCACTCCTTGCCTTGATTAATGTATTTTGTCACTCTCCTGCTGCACTCTCTCATCACATCATACTCTATTCCTAGCCTTCTTGGGCTTGTTCTGTTACTTTCCTCCTGCTTCCCATTCTTACAACATATGTTTTTTCTTGGTTGTGGTTTGTTGCTATTCTCCTGCATGCTGTTCCCATTCTCTCCATCCCTTCATGTTGCATTTATTGCCGTCTTGAGCATGTTCTGTCCCTCTCCCCCTGTACTCTCACTCCTTGCCTTGATTAATGTATTTTGTCACTCTCCTGCTGCACTCTCTCATCACATCATACTCTATTCCTAGCCTTCTTGGGCTTGTTCTGTTACTTTCCTCCTTCTTCCCGTTCTTACAACATATGTTTTTTCTTGGTTGTGGTTTGTTGCTGTTCTCCTGCATGCTGTTCCCATTCTCTCCATCCCTTCATGTTGTATGTATTGCCGTCTTGAGCATGTTCTGTCCCTCTCCCCCTGTACTCTTACTCTTTGCCCTGATCAATGTGTTTTGTCACTCTCCTGCTGCACTCTCTCCATCACATCATATTCTATTCCTTTCCTTCTTGGGCATGTCACTCTTCTCCTGCACACTCTCTCCTCAACCTATACATCACATCATACTCTCTTCATTGCGTCTGTCTCTTTCTCCACTTACACTGTCTATGTTCCTGATTCGCTTAATGTGCCTCAGGTCATGAATTTCACAATTAAAGTGACTTCTCCTTTTCCCTGTGCCCCTCAGGAGCGGTATCTGGGCAGCTTGCTGCCCCACCACAGCTCCATCACCCCCTGGAAGGTAAGTAACTGAATTGTGAGAATAGGAACCAAATATCACCTGATCATCAAAATCACAGCATGCGAATCTTGTCACTTACCCCAAGATGTGTGTCCTCTCTCTATCTGCACATCATGTTTAGATGTAAGCCTCTTTCCTCATTTATAACCTTTTTAAAAACGTGTGAGATTCCAGCTCATTTATTGAACAGCTAATGATGTTCCTGGCCTTCATATCACACGTGGAGATTCTTGGGGTTCATTCCTTGTCTTTGGACCTGTGAGATGGTGGCTTATTTATTCTGGTCTTCATGGTCCATGCCACATGACATGTGAATGTTCTTGGGGTTAATTTCATCTCATGGGATTCTGTGTCATTCAGCACCCTGAGTTTTGACTCCTGTTTAGGTTACTTTAGTGTATTCTGTGCTGCTCCTCATTGCATGCGAGTTGACGGTTGGCCTGTCTTCCGACTCTTAGAACATCTCCATCAGCAGAGAGGTATTTACTCTGTAGCTGTGTCAAGAGGTGTAATTCATGGCCTCCAGGTGGGCCATCACAAGGCCAATCCCAGAGGCCCTCGCTTCCCGATGCAAAGTCATGGAGAGGACATAAATCTTTCAGGGAGAGGTTTAGGCCCTGAACGTCCGTTGGTTGGGGGGTTCAGGGTTGTCCGAGTCTGCCCCCCAAAAGCAGATCTTGATAAGCTGCATACATGTAGCTTCTAGATATGTTTGAATAGAGTAATGATCAGCACCAGGAAGACTGAATGGAGAGGCTTGTGGTCATCACATACTGCACATAACACAATGACCTCCTGGACAGAATAACATAAAATACGCCCAGGCCTCTGGTCCTCCTCCCATATACATAAGCCTCAGCCCCACATATATTACACACAATCCTCCTGCCCCCCAATCCTACCCGCCAATACGCCACATAACAGAGGACAGAATCCCCAACAGATATTCAGATGTCTTTTATCCCCTGGGGTATTTATACTACTGAGTACGTCCACCATACAGTATGACAATAACCGGTCCCTCTAGGAGCGCAGAAATAACATCCCAACTTCAATTTGCAGCGCTCGTAGCCACACCGCACAGGTAGATTCCTGCCCGGTATCTACACTCTTTAATTAGACACCTTCATTGGTAGATAAAATGCACACAGAAAGAGAGCTAGAGATTCCACACCACTTCCTGTATGCACATATTGTTACATCATCGTTAATGGCCTGAGGGTCCATAGTTGTTACTTCATCGTTAATGGCCTGAGGGTCCATAGTTGTTACATCATCATTAATGGCCTGAGGGTCCATAGTTGTTACATCATCATTAATGGCCTGAGGGTCCATAGTTGTTACATCATCATTAATGGCCTGAGGGTCCATAGTTGTTACATCATCATTAATGGCCTGAGGGTCCATAGTTGTTACATCATCAGTAATGGCCTGAGGGTCCATAGTTGTTACATCATCATTAATGGCCTGAGGGTCCATAGTTGTTACATCATCATTAATGGCCTGAGGGTCCATAGTTGTTACATCATCATTAATGGCCTGAGGGTCCATAGTTGTTACATCATCATTAATGGCCTGAGGGGCCATAGTTGTTACATCATCATTAATGGCCTGAGGGTCCATAGTTGTTACATCATCATTAATGGCCTGAGGGGCCATATTTGTTACATCAGATGTGAGTGCTCTTTGTGGTCAGTGAGGATCGGGTTATATGTGAAGTGCATGGAGGGGGGAGGACCGCTATGTGCACTGTGTTTGTGTCCGTAATTCCTCTGCTAGTCATGGTCTGCTAGAGTAAAACGAGGGGCATAGAGAGCTGCATGACACCACACCACTCCTCCAAATATGTGTTCCATGTTCAATATCCACCACCAGTTTCTTAGCCACATCAGACATGTTTTAATGGTCACCTTATATAAATATACACAGGGTCAATATAGAGCTTTTCCAAGTCAGTTTTTTTTATGCCAAGAGATTTCCAATTAACAAGAAGAAATCCTGAGGTTAGAAGTAAAGAGATTTCACCTTAAAGAAAGAAAAGGGTTCTTCACAGTAAGGGTGGTTAATCTGTGGAATTCTCTACCAAAGGAGGTGGTGACAGTGGATTCGATAGATAACTTTAAAAAGGGACTAGATTTATTTTTTAAATAAAAAGGCCATTCAGGGTTGTCCTGGATAATTAGAGAGGAAGTATTGATCCAGGGAGAAGTCTGATCCAAAGTATCTAGGGTCAGGATGGATTATTTTTTTTCCCTTTTGAGACAATTGGCAAAGATTCAATGTTTTTTTCTGTTTGCTTCCTCTTGATCAATTAATTAACACCTAATTTGCATATTGCAGATCAGAATAGATCTAAAAAGGTTGAACTTGATGGACTAAAAGTCTTTTTTTCAACCTCAATTACGATGTAACTATGTCATTAAATTTTAGCATTTTGGAGGCGAGTGGCACCCTACTCTGTGAAGTTGTGTTTTCAGAGAACGTGTGAATGCCTGAAGACTCAGAGAAAGTCTTATGAAGATAGGGAGAAAACTCCACGAGACGTCCGCTGCAGAGCATCGCTCTTCTCCTCCCCATCTGCTCTTGATCGAGAAACTCTCAAAACAGATAAACCGTCAATCTCTCGGCTCCAGAATATCTCCACGTACAGAAATCTTCACGTGTCAAACGCAACCGATATCTTAAGTCAAATTCAAGGGAGTCTGCACCCAGAAATATTCCTATGTACAACCCGCCTGTAACGTCGGGCATGCGCAGAGCGCCGGTCATACCGATCATCTCCACCATGACACGGTGCAAAGACTGGAGTGGGAGAGACAGCACAGCTAGAGAAAGTACAGAGAGAGAGACAGCACAGAGAGAGAGACAGCACAGAGAGAGAGACAGCACAGTGAGAGGGACAGAACAGAGAGAGGGACAGCACCGGCATTTTAAGATGACATTCTATGATACCACCATTTATATATTCTATACAAACACACAGAGGTTGTTGATCTGTACAATTCCTGCCGCCTTGTCCCAAATGTTATGTTTGAACAGTTTGGCTCCATGAATGCTCAGATAGCGAGTCTGTTACGTATTGTTTGTGATTTCAGAACCCGCCCCAGGTGAGACCCTTCCAGCAGGAAGAACTCATGAAGACGTTAGAGCACACAGGGCCACAGCTCACCTCATCGATAAAGGGCGATTGGATGGGTCTGTACAGGTGAGAATGGAGGGAGGACAGCCAATGACTGACCAGCCTGTCCCAATATCAGACATCTTGTGTGTGGGACGAGAACCGAAAGACGCCGCAGTGAAAGTATTTACCTGAACCAGAACTTACCCAAGGGGCAGTATGCCAAACAATCAGAATTAAACTTACTTATATTTAAAATGTTTTATCCTTATTTCACGTGACTCCATTTGCAGCTCTGATCAAGCAGTAATGTCCTCCTTTTGCTGCTGAGTCATTCTAGGAGGATTTCATGTACATTATGGGGCTCACTTACAGAGCCTGGAGGGTCAGAGTGCACTAACACACCCTCCAATCAGCTATATAGAATCCCCATAGAGAGACTCAGCAGCAAAGGAGGACATTACTGCTTGATCAGAGCTGCAAATGGGGTCACGTGAAAAAAAAAAAATGTCTGCAAAATAAATACATTTGTTTATCTAGAGACCTGCTCAATTCTCATTCCTTGGAAGACTGTCTACACGGGCGCTGTGTCTTTAAAAAACCTTAATCCTTTAATGAAGTATAGAAGAAAGGATGGATTACCAACACAAGAAACAGAGTTACCAAGAATCACTTGAGCATTTAGTTGCTTGCATGCTTTTATTGGTTTGTTTTCCTGTGCCCGCTTCTGTCTCTCTTCTGATTGGTTGCACCTGTCTCTCGTCTGATTGGTTGCTCATGACCTCTCCTGCAGACGCTTCCTGAAGTCGCCACACTTCGATGGTTGGTACAGGCAGAAGCAAAGAGAGATGAGAGACAGACTGGAGACCGCACACCTGAAGGTCATCTGTGACGCAGTGAGTGCCGCAGAGTATCTGCCCATTAACAAGCTGATCACTGTAGACTATCGCGCTAACCCCAGGATGACCACCGCAGAGTATTGCGCTATTATCGCATCCTGTCTCCTGCAGAGCATATTCATCTAATTTTGCCCTATTTCTAAAGAACATTATTCCTGCTCCAGTATTACTGTGTCTGCAGAGCATTGCTGATATTATTATTATTAATGATACTTACCTTTATTTCACATGGAGAGAATACATTGAATACACTACGCACATGAGACCTAACAGTAAAGTTTAAACATGTTGATACAGAAGGAGGAGAGGCCCCTGCCCTGAGAGCTTACAATCTAATGGAGCGATACAGGAGTGGGGGGTTATAACCCATAGCAGGATGTGGGATAAAGATGGAGCCGGCAGGGCTGAGGATGTCTGGATGGGGTGTAGGTGCGATGGATATGGGAGGACACAGATGAGATCTCCTTAACGTCCTGTTTGTTTTTCTACAGAATATCTCGGCCTGGATAAAGAACAAATCAGAGGTGGAAATTGTGGATCTGGTGCTGAAGCTGAGAGACAAACTGGTACAGTACACACCGCTCCCACCGGCACTGGACCTGTCTAATTGTCTGTATCTGTCCCAGTGTCTATATCTGTATCTGTCTCTCTTTATCTATGTCAGTACCCAGTCCTGTGTGTCTGTCTCTGTCTACATCTGTCTCAAACTCAGACACAAAAACGTTCCTTAGGGAAGAGTGGAAGAGTAAGCCACAGAACTCACCATGTGCAGTCATGACGGAAGCTGTCTGATCACTTCTTGTACTTTTTGCATATTAATCACTGCTTTTAGTGCAGGCAGTACTGATGTGGTGTAGCACGTTGGTGTACCACGCTGGATCCGCACGTTGGTGTACCACGCTGGATCCGCACGTTGGTGTACCACGCTGGTGTAGCACGTTGGTGTACCACACTGGTTCCGCATGTTGTTGTATCATGCTGGTTCAGCACGTTGGTGTACCACACTGGTTCCGCATGTTGTTGTATCATGCTGGTTCAGCACTTTGGTGTAGCATGTTGTTGTATCATGCTGGTGTAGTACGTTTGTGTACAACGTTGGTGTAGCATGTTGGTCCAGCACGTTGGTGTAGCATGTTGGTTCAGCACGTTGGTGTAGCATGTTGGTTCAGCACGTTGGTGTACCACACTGGATCCGCACGTTGGTGTATCATGCTGGTTCAGCACGTTGGTGTACCACACTGGATCCGCACGTTGGTGTATCATGCTGGTGTAGCATGTTGGTTCCGCATGTTGTTGTATCATGCTGGTGTAGTACGTTTGTGTACAACGTTGGTGTAGCATGTTGTAACAAGTATTATTATTATCATTTATTTGTAACGCAACAACATATTCTGTAGCACTATACATGGGTTACAAACAATAGCAGTATTAACACGTTGTAAAGGATGGAGGGCCCTGTCTTTGAGCTTAGAATCCGGGGTCCAAAGTGCCTTCTTGCCAATGGAGTGATTGTCAGAGAGAAGCTGCAGACACTGAACGTTGGGTATTTTAGATGAGTCTAGCAGAGGCATTCATTATGGATTGAAGTGGTGACAAGTAGGTGATGGGGAGGCCAACAAGGAGGGAGTTGCAGTACAAGACAAGATATGATGAGAGAGAGTATTAGAATTGTCGTTGTGTCTTGTGTGAGGTAATGATGTATTTTAGAGATTTTTTTTAGATGAAGCAGGCAGTGATACTGACTATGTTAGGAATGAAAGAGGGCAGGGTCAATAGAACAACGGGCTTCGGAGGTGGGAGTGATGATTGCATTGTCGACAGTAAGAGAGATGTGAGGGATTGAAGCTGAGGTAGACAGTGGGAAGATTAGGAGTTCAGTCTTGAATATGTTGAGTTTGAGGTGGTGGGCAGACATCCAGGAGGCAGTTGGAGACGTGTGTTAGAGGAGAGGGGGATAAATCAGGTGCTGAGAGGTAGATTTGAGTGTCATCTGCATTCAGATGATACTGAAATCCGAAAGATTTTATTAGGGTTTCAAGTGAGGATGTATAGAGGGGGGCCTAGGATAGAACTTTGGGGTACACCAACAGTCAGAGGGTGAGGAGAAAAAGTGGTGCCAGAGAAGGAGACGCTAAATGTTCGATCTTGGAGGTATGATTTGAACCATGAGAGAGCAGTGTTTCGGATCTCGAGGGAGTAGAGGATTTGGGTTAGAAGAGGGTGGTTAACTGTGTCAAAGGCAGCAGAGAGATCTTGAAGAAGTAGAATAGAAAAGTGACCCTTTGACTTGGCGGTGAGCTGGGCCGGAAGACGGATTGTAAGGTGTCAGGAAGGGAGTAAGAGGAAATTATTTTGGTAAGGCGGTTGTAGACGAGCTGCTAGAATAGTTTAGACGCTAGGGGAAGTAGAGAGATAGGGCGATAGTTAGATGCAGAATCAGATGAGGGTTCCTTAAGAATGGGTGTAATTATGTCATGTTTTATAGAGGATGGAAATGTGCTACTATTTAGGGAAAGGTTGAAGAGATGTGGTAGAGATCAGCTGTGATGGAATAGGATACAGAGGACAGGTAGTAAGGTGAGAGGTTGATAGTAGGCTGGAGACTTTGTCCTCAGTTACTAGGTCAAAGGAGTGCATAATGGCTGTGGGATTGGAGAAGGGAGAGGGCCGGGTGTTCTCAGTTAGTTGAGAGGATGGAGTGTGTGAGTCCCCATGAGAGGAGAATTAGGTACAAATGTTTTCAATTTTGTGCTTTTAAATGGCAAAGTCTTCAGCATTGAGACAGGAAAGGATGGGAGGTGGTGGTGGGCGGAGGAGAGCGTTGAAAGTGGCGAACAAGCGGGGTTGGAGGACAGAATTGATATTAATGATGTGAAAGTGTCGTTTCAGAAGGTTGAGGGCAGAGAAGTAGGAGCGCAGCATAAACTTGTAATGAAGAAAATCTGCTGGAGTGCGAGATTTCTTCCATAGTCGTTCAGCAGTGCGGGAGAACCTCTGAATGTATCGTGTTTGTGTGCCATGGTTGTGGATGAGAGCGAGGGCGTCTGTGTGTGGTTATGGGGGCAAGGGTATCAAGAGTTGTTGTAATATGAGGTGGCAGTGTCAGGGCAGTTGAGGTTGGTGATGGGGCTGAGAAGGGGTTGTAGTACAGTGGAGAGCTGTTGTGGGTCAAGTGTTTGTAGGTTTCTGTGGGTAATGGTGGCCGGGGTTGAAGAATGGTAGTGAGATAGATGTGTGGTGAAGGTTAAGAGGTGGTGGTCAAATAGAGGGAGTGGACGGATGATTAGGTAGGAGGTGGTGCGGAGGTTAGTGAAAATAAGGTCAATGTAGTGTCCAGCATGGTGAGTTGAGGAATCTGAAAGTTGTAAGAGGCCACGGAAAGAGGTGGGAGAAAGTAGTTTAGCGGCTGCTGATGAGGTGGGAGTGTAAATGACAATGTTGAAGTCGCCAAGTACAAGTGACGTAACGTTGAAGGAGAGAAAGTGAGCGAGGAGGTGGAGAATTGGGTCAAGAATTGAGAGGGTGGTCCAGGTGGGCGATAGATCACGGCCACACGTAGAGAGATGGGTGAGAAGAGGCGGATAGTGTGAATTTCAAAGGATAGGAATTGGAGAGATGGGACAGGGGTATGAGGTGAATTGCACAGCTGCTGGAAAGTATTACGCCTACACCACCACCATGTTTGTTTCCAGGTCTAGGTGTGTGATGGAGGTGAAAGCCACCGTGAGAGAGTGCAGCAGTGGAGGCAGTGTCTGATGAGGAGAGCCAGTAAATTGAGGGAGTTGGATATTAATAGGTCATGAATGAAAGTGAGTTTTTCAGATAGATCTTGCAGCCAAGAAAAGAAGGAGAGGAGATGGGAACACTGTGCTTGTGGGAGAGAGTAATCACGTATTCAATAAGTAAAGAGAGTAAGAAATCTCCCCCAAACATAGAAAGACTTGCCTTAAAACAGAATTATAGGAGCTTGCAGTGGCAGCAATAAAGGAGCATAGTTACATAGTATTTAAGGTTGAAAAAAGACTTTTAGTCCATCAAGTTCAACCTTTTAAGATCTCCTCTGATCTGCAGTATGTGGATTAATTGGTAAAGGTAAATGTAAGTGTGGTGTGTTATGAATGCATCATGCAAACCGTTGTTGCAATATAATAAAAATGTGCTGGCTGTGATGTAGGCACCCCCAGCAACTGCAATTTGCATAATGGATATCAAATTTTTAATGAGATATCAATTATGCAGCACATGCGCATACTGACTGGTATTTGAGCCAATCAGCAAGCCGCAGTGACGTCAGCCGTGACATCACCACTGCTGGTTTCCGGGGAGGGAGAAGCCTGCCTGAGTGAGTGTGTGCCTGAGTGAGTGTGTGCCTGAGTGAGTGTGTGCCTGAGTGAGTGTGTGCCTGAGTGAGTGAGTGTGTGCCTGAGTGAGTGAGTGTGTGCCTGCCTGAGTGTATGCCTACCTACCTGAGTGTATGCCTACCTGCCTGAGTGTGTGCCTGCCTGAGTGTGTGCCTGCCTGAGTGTGTGCCTGTCTGAGTGTATGCTTACCTGCCTGACTGTGTGCCTGCCTGAGTGTATGCCTACCTGCCTGAGTGTATGCCTACCTGCCTGAGTGTGTGCCTGCCTGAGTGTGTGCCTGCCTGAGTGTGTGCCTGCCTGGCTGAGTGTATGCCTACCTGGCTGAGTGTATGCCTACCTGGCTGAGTGTGTGCCAGCCTGAGAGTGTGCCTGTCTGCCTGAGAGTGTGCCTGTCTGCCTGAGTGTGTGCCTGTCTGCCTGAGTGTGTGCCTGTCTGCCTGTGTGTGTGTGCGTGCGTGCCTGCATGCGTGTGTGTGTGCGTGCGTGCCTGCATGCGTGTGTGCGTGCCTGCCTGAGTGAGTGTGTGTCTGAGTAAGGGATTGTGTGTGTGTCTGTGAGTATGTCTGTGCAGGTGATGAGGCAATTCACTGGCGCTGGGGGGCAGTTCTCTGGGGTTGGGGGATGTCATGGGGCAATTCTCGGGGGCTGGGGGAGGTCACAGGGCAATTCTTTGTGGCTGGGGGCAATTCTTTGGGGTTGGTCATGGGGCAATTATCTGGGGCTGGGGTCAATTTTCTGGGATTGGAGGAGGTCACTGGGCAATTCTCTGGGGTTGGGGGACAATTCTCTGGAGCTGGGGGCACTTCATGCGGCAATTTTCTGGGGTTGGGGGAGGTCACGGGGCAATTCTCTGGGGTTGGGGGACAATTCTCTGGAGCTGGGGGGCAATTCATGGGGCAATTCTCTGGGGTTGGGGATGTCACAGGGTAATTCTCTGAGGCTGGGGGAGGTCATGGGGCAATTATCTGGGGCTGGGGGGCAATTATCTGGGGCTGGGGGAGGTCATATGGCAATTCTCTGAGGTTGGGGGGCAATAAACTGGGTTGGGGGAGGTCACGGGGCAATTCTCTGGGGTTGGGGGCAATAAACTGGGTTGGGGGAGGTCACAGGGCAATTTGCTGGGGTTGGGGCAATTCTCTGGGGTTGGGGGAGGTCACAGGGCAATTCTCTGGGGCTGAGTGGCAAAAACTGGGTTGGGGAAGGTCACGGGTCAATTCTCTGGGGTCGGGGGGAGGATCACCTGGGATGTAGATAAAACAATCCGTGAATGAAGGGACAGAAATCTAAAGGAAAGGAAAGTGTCTGAGATCATGTGACCTCCCACAGTAGGGCGACTTCAGGTGATAAATGAGCATGTCTGCACAAGCCCCAGGCAAAAAAGATACAATGTGTAAGTTATGCTAATTATCCCTGGGAATTTCTGGGGTGTCAACTGTTACTCATCTGTTTACTTTGGTATTTTTTCATGCAACATTATTTTTTCAGACACTATAAATTCTTAATTGCATTAATAATCTGGGTCACTTACATATACCCGGCTCCCTTGCATATACCCGGCTCACTTGCATATACCCGGCTCCCTTGCATATACTCGGCTCACTTGCATATACCTTTAATTGATAATTGATCCAGAGGAAGCCGACAGGCTGTTGCACGTTTGTTGATGTCGGTGCCCGTGCCTGGTCCCTTTTTGTGCCACTTTATGTTGATTAGTATCTGTTTCTTTGTCTGTCTCTGTGTCCTATAACAGAGTTCTCGATCCTCTCTACAGCACAGAGCGCACCGTCAGCACCTCCCCGTCAGCTCCGCATCTCTACAGAAGCTGAAACTGCACATAGATGCTGTGATCTGCTCACTGCCCGACGACCTGCAGAGCATCCTGCACCCACACTGAGATCTGCAGAGCATCCTGCACTCCCTCTGGCACCAGCAGAGCCCCCTGAGCACTATCTGGCATCCTCTTTAAATATCAAAAGAGCTTGAAGCTCGCGGACAACTACAAACCAGCCAAAAGTCCACTAAGCGTCCTGATCTTGGGAGCCCGCTGCAGAGCACTGTGTGACCACCGCCACTCATACCTGCAGAGCACTGTGTCCCTGCATAGAACCTACAGAGTGCTCTGCAACCCTGGTGACACCCACAGAGCACCGCGCTTTGCTTCACACTCACTCGTAGAACATTCCACTTCGTATTGAAATTTGCAGCACAACAGACTTAGAAGACATCCAGTATTGTCCTTTTCTTGGAGAGTCAGAATTAACATCTTCAGAACTGTCGCTCAGGGTTATTGTGACATGAAAACCTCAAACTCAGCACTAGAGCCAGAGGAAGCACAACATCCAAGAGGGCCCCACTACAGGACCACCAAGGGCCACGCTGACCCAGAGGGTGTTAAAGGGAGCTCTATGATATCAGAGGGAACGTGTGGGGTCTCCGGGCTCTCCAACACTCCGTGTCCAGATCTCTGCTTGGTGTCTTGGTGTCTGTCCTTGTGTTACGGCGCTGTATCTTTATATTTCTGTGCATGTACAGTATGCTCCTGACGGCTGGAGCTGGTTATAAAATAAAACTGATTGGTTTAGGTCACAACCTGCTCTTTGTATTCAATCTCACCTCACACGGGATACCTAAACCAGGGGCTAGGACAAGTTACCGACTCTCTAGACCAAGTTACCAGGACAAGTTGCAGAAATTGGAGATTTAAAAAAAATAAAATAATAAACACCTTCCCTTTATATGAAACACACCATGCAAGAGACACAGGGCAGGGGGGGGAGGAGGGAAGAGACATGGGGGAAAGAGACACAGGGCAGGGGGGGAGGAGGGAAGAGACATGGGGGGAAAGAGACGGGGAAGGGGGGGAGGGAAGAGACTTAGGGGAAAGAGTCGGAGTGGGGGGGAAAGAGACACAGGGCAGGGGGTAGGAGGGAAGAGACATGGGGGAAAGAGACAGGGAAGGGGGGGAGGGAAGAGACTTAGGGGAAAGAGACGGAGTGGGGGGGAAAGAGACACAGGGCAGGGGGGAGGAGGGAAGAGACATGGGGGAAAGAGACAGGGAAGGTGGGGGAGAGACAGGGAAGGGGGAGGGAGGGGAAAGAGACAGGGCAGGGGGGAGGAGGGAAGAGACATGGGGGAAAGACAGGGAAGGGGAGGAGGGAGGGGAAAGACATGGGGGAAAGAGACACAGGGCAGGGGGAGGAGGGAAGAGACATGGGGGTAAAGAGACACAGGGCAGGGGGGACAAGGGAAGAGACATGGGGGGAAAGAGACAGGTAAGGGAGGGGGGAGAAAAAAGATGAAGGGGAAAGAGACACAGGGCAGGGGGGAGGAGGGTAGAGACATGGGGAAAGAGACAGGGAAGGGAGGGGGGAGAAAAAAGATGGAGGGGAAAGACAGAGCAGGGGGGAGGAGGGAAGAGACATGGGGGAAGGGAGGGGGAGAAAAAAGATGGAGGGGAAAGACAGAGCAGGGGGGAGGAGGGAAGAGACATGGGGGAAAGAGACAGGGAAGGTGGGGGAGAGACAGGGAAGGGGGGGAGATGGAGGGGAAAGACACAGGGCAGGGGGGAGGAGGGAAGAGACAGGGAAGGGGGGGAGAAAAAAGATTGAGGGGGAAAGAGACACATTTTTATGGTTTACATGTTCTCTGTAACATGGATATTAGAACATCTAGGACTTGGACGCCCTCCTCGCATGGTAAGAAGTGACTGCTCATGCTGGAGGACTCAACTGTAAATGTAAGATTCATGGTGGCACGGAGGTGGTATCTGAAACCAAAGAATGGTCATGAGTTATTTTTGGGAGTAAAGAGGGACAAGTCCCTGGTCCAAGGCTCCTGGGCCAACTAACAGACGGATAAACACTGAACAGAGGGGTCGCGGATACAAGAATTTGATCAATGGCCAGAGATCACCTGAGATCCCGATACTGATATTTGTTTCCAGTAACGTTAATGTCATTAATTACTTTTACTGGAGCTGTCCAGAGTCCAGAATCTGTTTAGGGCAAAGTGTTGAAGAAGTTCTGGATGGAGCAGAGGTTTGCAAGGAGAAGACACAGTAATTGAGAACATGTTCACGGGAGTATTTGTGAGGATAGATGTGAGCACTTTGTGTCCGACAGAAGAGGACATTTGGGGGTAAAGACGGAAAATATTAAAAAGTGAGTCAGTTGGGGACAAAAGTTTGAGGCGGAAAAAGGGTCCGGAAGAAAGTGGTAGTTTTGGGTGAGTAGTTTGAGGCTTACACCTCTATCTCTGGGTGGAATGAGCCAGTTCTCCGCAAGACGGCAGGTACGCCGGGGTATACTTGTTGGTGCCATGCAGTACAGTAAGAAAGGCCCATGATACTTACTTGTGACCTCACAGTAATTCCAAGACTCTGGAGCTCAGTAGGTATCAAGGACATCGTATACTACTCGGTTTTGATCGAATCTTAAATGCAGAAGGAAATTGGCCGAAGCTCTGACAATTATGTCTGCCAGGCAGTAAGACATCTCGATGTGGGAGACAGCATATTCTTGGAGTATATCGGGCCTTTATATGCCTTGGGCCATATTAAAATTCAAGCCCGTAGACGCATGGTGCACCTGCAAAGCCTGTAGGCTTGAAATTCTGCAGAGTTACAACGCGATAAAATTAGCCAAACCCGCAACAGATGTGGCCGACGTCCAAACCCGTAAAACATTCCTGTGCACGTTGCATTTGCGGCTGTTAACATGATCAATTCGTCAAACCCGTAGTTATGGCTTTAGATGGGGCCAATGGCAAATGAGATCATCATCATTACGTCGCTGAAAAATGGAGGTTAGATTTCAATCCCTTACGGGATTGACGTACGAGTTACGATCGGACCCGCATACCAGATAAAATGCAGTATTAATAAATATAATATTCTAGTCCATGCGAGTTCTATTACTTGTATTAACACATTGATTGCCGGGATCGATATAACACGGAAATTAAACATAAAAAAAGTATTTTATATTGCAGATTTGCGGGCTTATACCTAACATCACTTTCCCTTTTATTCAAAATACAGTAGTGTGTGTATATTTGCTGTTACAGTGCTACAGAAAGGACTTTAACCCCTTGCGGGTCCTCTCTAGTACCCGTAGGCTTTTTGCCGTTTACGGGTTTGAACGCCATTGGATTTGTAGCAATTTAATAGCGATTTGCCAACATAACATTTACGGGTTTGACAGATGAAAGTCTTAGCGGCAACGTAGTTCAGATTTCGACAGCCCGTAGGATTTCTCCGCCTGTAAACCACAGATTCAATTTAATAGCCATAAGTCTAGTGGGCTCCTTTACGGGCTACACGTTTTTCAGTTGGAAGAATTAATTGGGCTGCTTGTTCACAAGTCCCTTTCAAAAGTTTTTGGGAAGGTTCCTCTACTGAATTCTGAACCAATAAGATATTTTAGTTGGTTATTGTATGGGGATGGAATGAGATTTCTCCACTACCCCTTAGAAGTCCCTTAGATTGTAAGTTTGAGAGTCTTCAATCTTGTGTCAGTGCCTTGGAAGGAAGCTCTATGTACATTTGATTTTATGCTCAAAATCAGGGGCCTCCATTCTTTACAAGGTGTTAGATTTGTTTTTTGCCATGTACCCCCTGTACAGCGCTACGGAATATGTTGGCACGATATAAAGATAATAATAAGTCACAACGATGCGGCCATATTTCAGGTTGCTTTATAGGACCTTAAGTAGATTTGCTGCCCAATAACCAAATAGCGTTGTTGTGTGGTTCCACGCCGTTCTATGTCCTGTATTACCTAGGCGCTTGAGAGTGACGTCATGAGAATGCGCCCGACACAGGTTTCTGTGAAACGTTACATCTCACTCATCAGGCGATGTCATACTCTGTTCATTTTTATCCTTTTTTGCAAACCTCAATTTTATCAAATCTTATTTCTTCCAAATTTTTTATTATAGCAGAATTAAAAACATATATTAACTGATCACTATTTGATTCTATTAGTCAAAATTACAATTTTTCTATAACTTAAAAATAATAAACATTATGGTGTCAGGATCAAACTCTATCAATCATAAAATTATTGATGATCTATTATTAATTTATTGATCTTACTTGATTTTTATACTAGTTGTTTTTTGTATATCTTATATATTCTTGATATTAAAGTTTTTATGTTAAACACTTTAATATATTGTTTACACCATATTGTTAAAGATGATGAATCATTAATTTATTTTCGATTGAATTAATATATTTGTCTATTTATCTTATTATCAGTGGAATTCAACAACATTTTTATTTTCAACTTTTTTTGAGTGGTTTACCATTCGGCTATTTAGTTTGATAGCATTACTTCTGCCATTACGGATTAGAAATTTACCATCATTTTTGCTCTTTAGAGCTATCAAATATTTATCAAATTTTCAACTTATAGTCAAAATAAATCTAAGTTTTCAATCACTCTTATTATATTTTCAACTTTGTAGAGTCATTTTTATTTTCCTTGAACATGATAATATCATTCACTATCTTAGTATAGCTATAATTTTAGGTAGTAATCTATCGAATAAAAGGAGTGAATGTAAATTCTTAATTTAGGCCGTTTTTGGACTTTTGATTTGATTGGATTGGATTATTATGTTGGATTCTCACGTTTAGCTACAGACGTATCTGCATTTTTTAGAACATCATTAATGTGTTCTAGTACTCTCCTCCTAAGCGGTCTACTCGTTTTACCTATGTACTTTTTTTTACATGGGCATACAATTTCCTTTAGTTTGACAATTTATCTTATGTTTTATGGTATATATTTTTGACTCCTTAGTGAATGTTTTTGCAGTGAGGACTTGGGCACATGCTTTGTATTTACCACAGGGTGCGCAACCTTGTTGTGCTTTTTCAAGCCAATCTGAATTTTGTTTGTTCTCATAATGACTGTGTACGAGTAAGTCTTTAAGATTTGTTACTCTTCTATGTGTGATACTACTCCTAGGAGTTATCATTTCCTGTATGTCCGTATCTACTTGTAAGATATTCCAACATTGATGTTATTGACTTGGCCTCATTTGAGAAGTTTACAATATAACGTATAGGTTTTTTAAATGTTATTTCTTGTTTTACCCATTAATTGGTCAAATCTTTCTTCTCTTGGGGCTCTCTGATACGCGTTTTTTTTAGGACTTTTCTTGAGTATCCCCACTGGATGAATCTTACTTGTAACTCTTTAGCTTGTTTTATAAAGCTTTGCGTATTTGAACAATTTCGCCTCTTGCTCTCTTAGTTGCAACTGGGTGATGGCTGTTCCAACGAAGCAATGAATTAGTTGCCATCTTTTTTCTATACGTTTTTGTCACCAGTTCTTGTTTATCATTCACCACAATTGCTAAATCTGAGAAGCTGATTTTGGTTTTATTAAATTCAACTGTTAATTTCAAATTCTTTTGATAATTAGTTTATCTATGAACTTATAAAGTTCCAGACCATATCGTTAGTACGTCATATATGTAGCAAAGCCATAGTTCTATTTTGTTCGTATAGAAGTAATGTTAAGCACCTTAATAGAATAGGACACAGCGCGGCGTGGTGCGCTGATCAATGCCATTGGGCTATTAAGAAATTATCTCTAGGCCCAATAAAGATACTACAAATTAAAATAGTGCACCTAGTTAATGATTTATTCTATCCATCATATTAAAAGGTTTATAGGTTTGTGGGTAAGGTAGTGGATGTAGCAATATGTCCATGAGGTAGCGAAGGTTTCCTTTCCATCACCAGTCCCTTCCAAGGTAGATGCCTACAATTCTAGCACTAGTCACTTTAGATCTGATCCTAATAGGAGCTTATAGTAATACAAGTAAAAGCCGCATCAGTATATGGGATTAAGTAGTGGATATATCACATATTATAATTGTCCAACTACGAATCGTCGTCACGCTGTTTGCGTGGTCCATACGACATAGCAATGAGCCCCAAAGGCACTCATTGCCGGCGAGTCTCGCAAAGCCGTACGAGGTAAAGATACACTATAAGCAAGGACGCTAAATCATCCACGCCCGCGGACCACACACACATTCGCCACCATTTTACAACACTAACTTACAGAATGCAGAAGTACCCAGCTACCCTAACGCCTTCCCCTCGAGCACGCAGCCTATTTACACTACACACTGCTGACACTTACACCCCAGGTCCACAACACTCCAAACCTACATTGTATGCTGCAGCAACATCAAAACAGATTGTCAGCTCTTCAGCACAATGCTTCCTGCATATATTACTTAGGAATAGGTAAACTATTGTCATTTATTAATTTATTCATTATTTCATTGGCATACAAAAATACATATACACAGAAAAAAAAACGTATCGCAATAAGCACAAAAGACATTCCCCGAGTGCCTCATAACGAACGCCAACGCTGCTCATACCACACAAAATACACCAGGGGACAGTCTTGCAATAAGCGCAAAAAGCAGATCAGCGCCGACCTTACAATGACAGCAAAAGCCCCTTGAATAACAAAAAAAATAACATCCAACAGCCGCGCAATGAGCGCCGAAGGTCCTCACAGTAAACAACGCTTTACATTATGTCTCACACAGCATTCCCTGGCTTACAATTTCATGCACGGAATTTTTTGACGGGCAAGTCGCTAGTCACATATATAGTTCTCAGCAGTGCAGGCTTGCCAAAAACGTTGGTAACACAACGTTAAAACTGTGGGCTCACGAAGTGAGGGCCGCGGTTGCGGGCAGGCAAGGAGTGCCTTTGGCGCTACTTGTGCTGGTGGAGATGAGCGCCAAAGGCGCTCGTCCCTACAATCCCACATGATTTAAGCATCATACCTACGACCCGCGTGACTACAGATCAACAGAAGACTCAAATACACAATTCACAGTGCAAGACCCGTAGCACTTTGAAAAAATCACCTGCAAAAAGTACTGCCCGTAACACCTTGAAAAGGAACTTGGCACTTACAGGAAAAAATACGACCCGCAAAAAATATGAAGTTAACGACTGAACTGTGCACATAGAAAAAACACACAAAAAAAAAAAAAAAACATACAAAAAACATCACACAGAGCACGGGGGGGCAGCCAGGACATCTGGGAGTCAGGTTGCACAGAAATTTAAGTCGAATTTGCAGAGTTTCGGACGTGAAAAATCGCCTAAGCGAGACAAAAAATGGCTGCCGAAAAAAAACAGAACAAGGTTACACGATCCCTAAGCGCAAAACACTGCCAGGCACATAAAACTTTTACCCAGTAACGTACAAGGTACAAAATACACCATCAGGAAGGACGGAAAATGCTCGAGACCCGCGTAACACACACAATGGTCGCTAGTCACATATATAGTTGTGAGCATCAAAAAATGTTGCCAACATGGATGTCATCAAGGGGGTGTGACTGACGTCAGTGGGGGCGGGCCTAAACCCTGTTCTTAACAGAAGCTGGCCGCCATTTGCATTTCAGGGAAAGACAGCAAAGTGAAAGAGAGGTACAGAGAGAGATGGGTACAGAGAGAATTACAGAGCAAGAGCGCACACAGACAGAGCGCACAGATAGAAAGCAGAGAGAGCGCAGACAGCGCACAGAGATTGACAAAGAGAGGGAGGGGTACAGAGTGCAGACAGAGGGAGCGCACATGCAGAGAGCACACAGAGATCGATACAGAGAGGGAGGGGAACAGAGAGAGAGAGAGAAAGCACACAAAGAGCGAGAGAGATCGCAGACAGAGAGGGCACAGAGAGAGAGTGCACAGACAGAGAGCGCACAGAGAGATCACACACAGACAGCGCACACAGACAGCAAGAGAGCGCAAAGAGCACACACAGAGAGCGAACAGAGATCAACAAAGAGAGAGAGTACACACATACAGCACACACAAAAAAGCAAGAGAGTGCAGAGAGAGGGACACACAGAGAGTGCACAGATAGAGAGAGCGCACACAGACAGCACACACAGAGAGCAAAAGAGAGCGCACAGAGAGAGAGAGACAGCCACAGAGAGCACAGAGAGAGAGAGAGAGGGACACAGAGAGCGCACACAGACAGCTCACACAGAGTGAAAGACAGCACACAGAGTGCATAGAAAGAGAGAGAATGCGCAGAAAGAGAGTGCAACGACAGAGAGCCCACAGACAGAGAGAGCCCACAGACAGAGAGAGCGCACACACAGAGAGCGTACAGAGAACAACAGAGAGAGGGAGGGGTACAAAGACAGAGAGTGCACACAGAAAGCGCCCATACAAACAACGAGAGAAAGAGAGACAAGGCCTGTACGTGGAGGCTGTATGTGACTGGCTTGACGGGGCTGCAATGAGAGCCAAAGGCGCTCATTGCGGGGCTTGCGATGGGAGCCTGTAAGTGAGGTTGGAATCTAATTTGATATTTAACTGGTTGAGTTTCCGAAGCCCGCAAATGGTTTCACACCGGTAAATGCAAACAGGAGGAGGGGGTGGGGGAGAAGGGGAGAGGGAGGAAAGAAAGAAAAAGACACGGGGGAGGGAGTGGGGTAAAGGATGTAAAGAGACACAGGGGAAGGAGAGAGTGGTGAGAAGCTCGCTAGGAGCGTCGAAGGTGCTCATTGCGAGGCCAGAAAGTTGCGGGTTGGGTGACGCCTGCAATGAGAGGCAAAGCCACTCATTGCGGGGCTCATGATGAGCGCCAAATGCGCTCATCGCGAGGACCGCAAAGTAGAGGGGGAGAGGCTTGCAATGAGTGCCTTTCAGCTCTCATTGCGAGGCACGAAAGTTGTTGGTTGGCCGAGGCCTGCAATCAGTGGCGAAAGCGCTCATCACGAGGCCCGTAAAAGTAGGGGGTGTAGAGGCCCGCGATGAGCCGCAAAGGCTCTCATCGCGAGACCCGCCATTTAGAGGGGGGAGAACCTCGCATTGTTGTGCAAACGGCATTTCCAGGCTTCAAATTTTATTGCCGTCATTTTTGACGGGCAAGTTGCTAGTAATTATATATCCACGATGTAAAAACAAACCCAGTAACAAAGCGCAACGTGTCCCCTTATTATGTAATTCACTGTTCTTCAACAATTCTGGGAAACCCCTTTTTGCATATTTTGCTGTATTTCTGTACAATTCTATTCTCTGAACTAGAAACACGGACGGAGCACATCGATTTGTATTAATTACAACGAGCGGCTAATTATCATGGGAGCACACATATAACGGCAATCACACAGACAAGAGTCTACCTTAAAAACAAAAAGAGTTTATTATATTTACAGGTTGTGATAACAAGCAGAGCATCAACCGAGGGATATCCAAACCCTGCAGAGCATCTAATCTACATGCAGAGAGTTGCATCTTGTTCTCAAACTCCTCTCCCAAATTTCTTCTTAAAGTGCAGAGTGGTCCCGTAATGCATTATATGTGAAGAGCATCTCAACTTGTGTTCTGTAACACTGGCAGATCATTGCACAATATGTCCTGTTAGAAAACTGGTTGTAAAGTATTCAGCTCTAGAAACACTTGCAGAGCATCTCACCTTATCTTACACACATGCAGAACTATGAGATGGATCATTATATTAGTGGCCTTTAGTTGCGAAGAAACCTTTGTCCTGAACACCATTAGAGCTTCCTATTAACCCTTTCGCTGGTCTCAGCAGCGCATTGCTCGATCGTTTCTTGCGCCAAAGGAGTCATTGGTTCCTATTGTTGAGCTGCAGAGCCGCCAAGGGCTCCTAAAGTGTTGGGACCTGGACGGGCTCCGGTCTCTATCACTGAAGATGCATTATCTCGATAAAACTAAACTGTTAAAGAACATTTTGTCTTTTGACCATTAACACTTTCAATTACACCAGATGGTGGGGACAGGTCAGAACCCCCAGATCCCGCATCACCTCTTTCCTCCTGCCCACCACCTGCCCCCGTCCTGGGCACGCATCGCTGCATTTCTCTCCTCAGGGGAGAAGTGCAGAACAGTCAAGAGAGCACTCAATGTTCGTTGCCGCCCACAGGAGTCAGGTAAGGTCAGGAATCCCAGCAGCACATTCTTCAGATACTCCATGTTGGCACCCTCTCTGCTCCGATCCCGCAGAGCCTTTTCCACCTGCTCCCGCAAGCCCTGCGCTTCCTCTCCTTGCTCTGCCAGCCTCTCCTGTGTGCTCTGCAGCTCTGCCTCAAGCTCACGCTTTCTGCGCCGCAAGCTCCCAATCTCGGCCTCCTTCCGGGAGAGCTGCTCCACATACACTAGGAAGGCAGGATGGTCACTTTGAGGGATTTCCAGACCATTGCCCAATGGGTCTGGTGAATTCAGGGAGATGGCTGTTGGTATTTTGGTCTCTCGCAGCCTCTCCAGTTCCAGGTCTTTCTCAGCGAGCACAGCCAACACTCTTTCCCTATGTTGCCGTCCTTCCTCCTCCAGCCGGGCCACAATCTCACAACCCTCCCGCCGCACTGCCTCTAGCTCCTGTCGGTGTGCCTGGGTCAGGAGTACCATCTCCTTACGTACGGCCTCCATCTCTACTTTGTGCTGCCTTTCTGCCTCCTCTGCGGATATCCGTAGGGAAACATACCTCTCTTTCAGCTCACCCATTTGCTTTTTTCCTGCCTCAAGCTCACCCTCTCGTGCTCCTTTGGTTCTCAGCACACCCTGTGCCCGTGCCTTGTAGCGCTCAAACTCCTCCTTCAGTTGCTGCAGCTCCTGCTGGTAATACACTGCCGATGCTTGCTGCTCAGGGGTCTCCTCTGCATCCTCATCTACAGACTGTGTAGATGACGTCTCAGCAGGTGGATGTAGTGATGTGGCCAGCGCCAGGGTCTTGTTTTCGGTTTCCAGTTGTGTCAGGCGCTCACGGAGCTTGCGGATTGTCATCTGGTCCCTTTGTTTTGAGGTCTCAGCTGCCCCGAGGAGCTCAGACATCTCCGATACTTGCGATTCCAGAGAGCGTAGCCGCTGCTCTTCCAGTAAGGAGCGCTGTAGAGCTTGCTGCTCCACCTCCTGCCTCTGCAATGAGAAGGATCAACTTGGTGAGCTTGGGAGGGATGTAAGTCAACAGTGAGAAGTAGATGAGAGAAAAGGAAAAGGAGTCTTTGAGAATAGAAAAAAACGTTTGAGCACAGCATGAGACACCGACAGAGAGAAACAAATCCATCTCATCTGAATATAATCCACAGAGTCCTGGTAAAAGTCCAGTTATTTACATTATCAGAACACAAGAAGGTGCACAGGGGTCACTGGGATGGAAGCAGATGAGCAGGTACAACCGGTTTCAGACCCGTCTTACCTACCAGGAGTAGTTACATCTTAGATTACTATTTGGTGCCATATTTTACACACTTGATAACGGGTGTGCTTATGGTCTCGTGATCTCTCAATTTTAGATTTGTTAAATTTTATTCATATGGGAAATTATTGGTACATTTATGTTAACTTTTGAACACGGAAATAAATGTATTCGGGGAAATAATGTAAAGGCCGCTATAGTCCACATCTTTGTATCATATAAGCTTTATTAAATACCTTTGATGAAACCTGTAAAGGCGAAACGCGTCAGGGAAAAATAAAGAGCCCCAATTTGTAGGGAGCTCGTGTTAGATCTTCCCTGGCCTTTAGAAACGTATTTATCAATATGTCAGAGAGTCTATTACGCTAGAAATATACCAGGGCTAATAAAGACGCTTTAAAGCCTAAATATCACGTTAAAGGCGAATGATACAATTTAAACTGAAATTCGCCCCAAGAATATATATTTAGTTCCAATCTCTCTCTACATAGATATTAAATAATCTCTGATTAGGGGTTAGTCCTTTTTAATTTAGGTATATTGATTTAACCAAGTTTGGTAGGTCAACTGGGTACCCTCCATGAATGGAGCACAGGTTATTAATGAATTATACTAAATATTATTTGTACCATCAACGTGCCGATCTCAGTATTATCCCCTGCCCCTTCCTCTCACCTTTCTCCTCTCCTCCTGCAGCACACTTTCTATCTCTCCCTTCATCCTCTCCAGCTCTTTCTGTAGTTCTTGCATGGCAGGATCAGGCTCGGCTTTCTGCCTTCGGACCTCATAAACCTCCTTCTTCATCTCCTCTAGTTCCTTTCGGAGCCGCTTGATTAGTTCCTCTGCTGCCTCCGCCCTCCCTGAAACCTCCGATCGCCCAGCCAGTTCTTGCCTGGCCTCCTCTAGCCGCAACTCTGCCTCCTGCCGCTGGTCTCGCTCTCCCTGCAGGAGGCGCTGCAGCTCCCTCAGCATCACAGCATGGTCGGTCTGCTCCTGCGCCCGGTCGTGCTGCTGACTGATCAGTCGCGCCTTTGTCTCTGCCAAAAGCTCCTGAAGGGTCTGGAGCTCAGCCTGCGCCGTGCTCCGCTCATTCTCCATGCTTTGCAGCAACTCATCCAGCTCTTGCTTGGACTTCCTCTTGTCTGCCTGGTAAGAGGCCTCCATACGAGACTTCTCCTGGGTGACTGTGGCCAAGGCGCTAGAACCGAGAATACAGAGGAAACATGAGTCTGGGCAGGACCACAAAGAGTGACAGATGGGAGGGAGCTATAGGTGCTCCCTCCTCCCATAGGGTGAGGAACAGGAGAGAGATAAGGACCATGGAGCATGTCCCATCCCCAGATAGTAACACGGACAAGAGACAGCCACAGACAGGAGGAGGAGTCTGATACAATAGCTACTGCAGGAAAGGAGACAGGTAGGTCCTTGGGCAGGGACAAGAGAGGGACTAGAGCGGGACTAGAGAGGGACTAGAGCGGGGGACCAGAGCGGGACTAGAGAGGGACTAGAGGAGGTCTAGAGCGGGACTAGAGCGGGACTAGAGGGGGACTACATACACCCACACATATATATATGTATATATAGTTGAATAATCTCAGTTGAGTATTGGAGTGAATAGCGATATCTTTTTAACTCATAATAAAGCAACGAGCTTTCGAGAGATAATGCCTCTCGTTATCAAGTCAACAAGTCATACTGATACAAGTACGAGCTAAAAACAGAAAGAGATGGGGAAAAAAAATGGAAAAACAAGAAAGACAAAATTCATTGGGCAGCGTTAAGTGAGACAGACCAGCGTTGTGATAATGTCCCGATAGGTCAGTACATCTATAGATCAGGTTGTAGATAAGAACACAGCAGAGGAAAATAAAGAGCAAAACATCTCAGCATGGCATGGCTTACACAATAATAGACGGGGGGGGGGGGGGGGAGTAAGGGGAATGTGTGAGCTATAAGCCCCCTGTGCACCACACAAGTCCTCACTGACCCCCTAACAGGCCAGGGTATAGATCGCTGATAGATATGTACGCACTTGTGTGCTTTCCATTGATCTTATCCAAACACAATAATCTGGTTATTCAGTGTTTTCCACCCCAGTCCTTATGGGACAACTCCCTCATGCGCCTGAATATGGTTTAAATAAAAAATGTGCAATAATCTTCACTATAACTTTCCTTTTATGATTTGCTATAAATATGGGGACATTATCTCTACAGAATATGTTGGCGCGTTACAAATATACAATAATGATGATGGACAGGTTGTCTGTAGGACCCGAGCCCCCCTCCCCGGCTATTCTGCTGAGCCCACCATTGCTATGTGATTATTATTACTTTTGTCAGAGTTGGATGCAAACACACAAACCAAAAGGACCTTAGTGGGTGAGAATTTGAGTAGAATCCTTGCAGATTTGGTACATTGTGGGTGGAGGTTTTAGTAAACTGAACCACATTGCTACAGTTGATAATGGCACAGATATGTACAACAGCTAATGGCGTCTGTCACGAATCCTGGCCTGTTAGGGGTTTTCTGAGGGCTGCTTTGCTTTTAACCCATTCATTAACACCACCTCTAGCCATTTCCTGCATATACTATTACACATAGCTACCTGGTGAGTGTGGCCAGTTGGTTCTTCAGCTGCACCATTCGTCGGTCCGTTTCTCCAGGTGCAGATGGACCTCCCTCTCCGCTGGCCGTGCTGACCCCACTCTCTGATCCGCTGGCCTCCTCTGCTCCCACACCAGGCCTGTGCTGTGCAGGCTCGGCCCGCTCATCCTCACTGGTCTCTCCACCACGGGCGCTGGGGACACTCCCGGCGGTCTCCACGCTGTCCTCGCTATGGGTGGAACGCTGGTCATCGTGAGGCTCCTCGGATTCGTAACAAACAGCTCCGGGTTCTTGGGAGGTGGAGAGCACACGGAGACTGGCTTCTAGGGCCTCCTTCTCCTTCAGAAGGCTTTTGTATGCCCTCACAACATCTTTCAGTCGTGTCTGGTACTGCTGTAGCTGCTTGCGCTGAACTTCCACGGTCTCCTGCAACTCCTTCTTGCTGGGGCCTCCACCAAAATTCATCCCTAACTTTTCCATGGTGAAAGATCATGAAACAGAGTGGAGAGAGAGAGAAGGTGAAAGAGAGAGAAGGTGGAAGAGAGAGAAGGTGGAAGAGAGAGAAGGTGGAAGAGAGAGAAGGTGGAAGAGAGAGAAGGTGGAAGAGAGAGAAGGTGGAAGAGAGAGAAGGTGGAAGAGAGAGAAGGTGGAAGAGAGAGAAGGTGGAAGAGAGAGAAGGTGGAAGAGAGAGAAGGTGGAAGAGAGAGAAGGTGGAAGAGGTATGAAAATGAGAAAATAAGCATGGGGTGGATGGAAGAGTGAAGGGGAGAAAGTAACTAGAAAGCGAGAATGATAGGTCCATGCAAGAGAGGAAAACAGCGAAAATATGTGTAGAGTTACAGAAAACGGTCAGAGAAAGAGAAGAAGGAGAACCAAAGACCGGCCTGAAAAAAATCTAGAGTGCTGGGAAGGTGAAAGAGCGGCTGGGACTAATGAGAGGAAGAACGTGCAATAGATGTGTGCGGGTAATAAGCAGGAAAGAGGGCGAGCACGGGAGGGAGAATGGTGACTAGAAGAGACTGAGAGCTAAAGAAAGAAAGCAAGGAGAAATAGAAAGAGAGAGATTGGACAAGTGTATTATAAGAAGTGATGAGGAAAGAAAGTGAGTTTGAAATGTAGTCAATGCACGAGAAAAGGGGGAGAGGAAGGAAGGGGGAGAGGAAGGAAGGGGGAAAGGAAGGAAGGGGGAGAGGAAGGAAGGGGGAGAGGAAGGAAGGGGGAGAGGAAGGAAGGGGGAGAGGAAGGAAGGGGGAGAGGAAGGAAGGGGGAGAGGAAGGAAGGGGGAGAGGAAGGAAGGGGGAGAGGAAGGAAGGGGGAGAGGAAGGAAGGGGGAGAGGAAGGAAGGGGGAGAGGAAGGAAGGGGGAGAGGAAGGAAGGGGGAGAGGAAGGAAGGGGGAGAGGAAGGAAGGGGGAGAGGAAGGAAGGGGGAGAGGAAGGAAGGGGGAGAGGAAGGAAGGGGGAGAGGAAGGAAGGGGGAGAGGAAGGAAGGGGGAGAGGAAGGAAGGGGGAGAGGAAGGAAGGGGGAGAGGAAGGAAGGGGGAGAGGAAGGAAGGGGGAGAGGAAGGAAGAGGGAGAGGAAGGAAGAGGGAGAGGAAGGAAGAGGGAGAGGAAGGAAGAGGGAGAGGAAGGAAGAGGGAGAGGAAGGAAGAGGGAGAGGAAGGAGGAGGAGAGAGGAAGGAAGAGGGAGAGGAAGGAGGAGGAGAGAGCAAAAGAGAGAAAACAATCAGTCATTACTTCAAAGACATCTCATCATGGTGGGTCCAGTGCCTCTCACACCCCAGACCCAGAGCTGCTCTCTAGAAACTCTACAGATAGACAGAGAAAAGAACAGAGTGCCAGGAAGTCTCACCAAAGAAATAAGATCAGAGGGCGGATATGGTCCAAGAAAA
This sequence comes from Discoglossus pictus, assembly GCA_027410445.1. Lineage (NCBI taxonomy): Eukaryota > Metazoa > Chordata > Amphibia > Anura > Alytidae > Discoglossus > Discoglossus pictus. The sequence continues at coordinate 46,883 of JAPZIH010001286.1, forward strand.
GACTCTCCAATAATAGAGTGAAGAGGTTGAGGAGTCCTGAGGGCACATTGATACCTCCAGTGCCTCTCACTCACACACACACACACACTTCTCCCCTCGCCAGGTCTCTCTCTCTCTCCCTCTCCACACTCTCTCTTCCCCCAGGTGTCTCTCTCCCCCCCAGGTCTCTCTCTTCTCACCACTCTCTCTCTCTCCCTCCATCTCTCTCTCTGTCTCTCCCTCCCTCCATCTCTCTCTCTGTCTCTCC